>OX596003.1:12500-125321 GCA_951394045.1 Nitzschia sp. DOCU1 | reverse complement strand
TTAATATATATTATACTACAACGATTTGTAAATGACAAGAGACGAAAAAATTAAAAGTTGATTATTTGATAAAAATTTAGTATACTTAGAGTGGCTATAGGATTTAATATAATTTTCAAATTTATTTACCATGTCAGAATTGTAAGATAGCAGCATAAAATAAAACATGAAAATTAGTATTAGACCTATAGCCACTCTGTTTTTTTGTTTGATTAGGAAATTGCAAATAAAATCTAGAATATTTATTATATTTTTTTTGTAAAAATTGATACAATAGTTATTGTAGTCAATCTTACTATTTTTAACTTTATTATTATTCAAATAAAAAGGAATTCTATAAATGACACCTTCATTAGCTAATTTTATCTCTAGTTTAGTTGCTGGCGCGATTGTTGTACTTGTTATTGGGGTCGCTTTAGTGGTTATTAGTAAAACTGATCGAGTTACACGCGCATAAAAGTTTAGAAAAATTTAAAATATTCATTTATACTGTTTTTAGTTAAACCTAGTTTAGGAGACGTTAATTTAAAATAAATGTTTTATGATAAATGTTAGTTTTGGTCCAAATATCTTTTTAGGTATTATTGTAAGTATTGGTGTATTAATATTATATTTTCTCCGAAACGTTAAACCTGAAGTAGCCAGAGATGAAGATATTTTTTTTGCAACAATAGGCTTTCTTTATAGTTGTATTTTAATGGTTCATGGATGGCGATTAGATCCAATTCTTTTATTTAGCCAAGTACTTATCATTATAACTGTTTTAGTAGCTGGATGGGAAAACATTCGATTACGTGGTTTAATTGCAAACATGGCAAAAGTCAAAAATAAGAAAAAAAATTAACTTATTAATTCAACATTCTTGGTTTCAAGTTTGTAAATAATTTTTTTAAATTATGTTTAAAAAGTATTCACAAATTCTTTCTGTAGTAATCGTAGGCCTTTTTAGTATTTTTGTAACAACTGCATCAGCAATTGATTTAGATGAAGCAACACGAACTGTTGTAAAAGATTCATCAGGAAAAACAGTTGTGTTAACACCAGAACAAGTAAAACGTGGTAAACGATTATTTAATGCTACTTGTGGTGCATGTCATGTAGGTGGAATTACAAAAACAAATCCAAACGTTGGATTAGATCCTGAAGCTTTAAGTTTAGCAACTCCACGTCGTGATAACATTGATGCCTTAATTGACTATTTAAAAAATCCAACATCTTATGATGGATTAGATTCAATTGCGGAAGTTCATCCAAGTATTAAAAGTGCGGATCTTTACCCACGTATGCGATCTGTAACAGATGATGATTTATATGCAATGGCAGGTCATATTTTATTACAACCAAAAATTGTTACAGAAAAATGGGGTGGTGGAAAAATTTACTACTAAATTTTAGTACCCTAAATCTTTTTTGTTTCAAAAAGTATCCTATGGATTACTTTTTGAAACAAAATTTATGAAAGAATAGTTTACAAAAACTATAAATCACTTTAAACTAAAAGCATGTAGCTCAGTGGATAGAGCATCAGATTCCGATTCTGAAAGTCAAGGGTTCGATTCCCTTCATGCTTACTATTTCAAATAAACTATCGGAAATATTTCATTGGGGCTGTTTTGGTTTCGACATTTAACATTCATTAATCTATGATTCGGGTCGAAGTCTGTATTCTTCGTAAAAACATACAAACTTAAAATAACTGCTAAAAATTTAATTTTATCATTCGTTACTCTTTTCGGATTTACTACAAAAAAAAATCAGCTACAATTTGCTATTTAAAAGTAATAAATCAAACACTTCTTTCACTAGTCCTAGACATTTTAATTTAGTCTAGTTTAGAATAATCTATAATTATACTTTTGTTCTTTGAAACTATGCCTGTGAACGAATAGATTAAAAAATTTTAAATGGACGTGGGTTCAATTCCCATCAGCTCCAAACTTATTTGCATTCGTGGCCGAGTGGTTGAAGGCACCGGACTCATAATCCGTTTTCCTCTGGAACGTCACTGGTTCGAACCCAGTCGAATGCACTTTGATAAATTTTAAGTTGTTTTTTTTACGATCTAATTGTAAGATTAAAAATAATAAATAATTACATTTAATTACTAGAAGTTATGGCTAAATTAAATATTCAACAAACAATTAGTCTGGTTGAAAAGGACTTTTTAAAAGATAATCTTCCAGTTCTAAGAATTGGTGATAATATTAAAGTTGGGGTAAAAATTATTGAAGGAAACAAAGAACGTATTCAATTTTATGAAGGAACCCTTATTGCAAAGAAAAATAGCTCTATTAATACAACCATCACCGTTCGCAAAACATTGCAAGGAATTGGTATTGAACGAATTTTTTTAATTCATTCCCCAAAAATCGATTCCATTACGGTTTTACGATCTTCAAAAGTTCGTCGATCAAAGCTATATTATTTACGAAACTTAAAAGGAAAAGCAAGTCGTTTAAAACAAACTTTCAAATAATTGATTTATTTTTAATTTTTATTAAAAAAATTTTATTTGTATTAAAATTACGTAGTATAATATAATATAGTAAAGTAAGTGTAAGAATAATATTCTGAGATTTTGCTTTATATTCATTTATAATAAGGAGTTATATGGTTACTTATAAAGTGACATTATTAAGCGAAGAGCACGATATTAATTCAACGATTGATTGTAATGATGATGTATTTGTTTTAGATGCAGCAGAAGAACAAGGAATTGAATTACCATATTCATGTCGTGCTGGTGCTTGTTCAACGTGTGCTGGTAAAGTAACAGCTGGTGAAATTGATCAATCAGAACAAACATTCTTAGATGATGATCAAGTAGAAGCAGGTTTCGTTTTAACATGTATTGCATATCCAAAATCAGACTGTACAATTTTAGTACATCAAGAAGATGAGTTATACTAATTATTAATCATCGATTGTTTTTCTTACAAACTTAGCTTAATTAAAAGTTTGTAAGAAAAGCTCTTAAAAATTTTTTATTATTAACTTTTTAATATGGTTTCTAAATTTTTGAATAATTCAATTATCCTTGATTCGAAGAAGATTCTATATAGTTATAATATCAATATATAATCTGTTTATCTTTATTTCGAATTGTTCTATTCTTTCTCCTAATTTAAATTTAAGATTAAATTATTTTTATAATATAAATGAATTTAGTTTTGCTTTCAAATATTGTCTAAGAATTTGAGTTAAAATAGTAGAAATCTCAAACATTAAAAATTGACTATTTTTTCATTTTTTTAGGACTTTTAAAGTAAAAATTAATAAAAAATATGTGCTTTGATTCCGTAAATGTATCAAGAGTTGATTTTACTAATTGAGGAAATACGTTAGAATTCTAATCTAGAAAATTGACTAATAATAAGAATTAGGTAATTTCTTTTTATTAGTCAATTATTTATCTTTAATCCAAACAGATTAGAAATTTAATTCTGCTGCTTGAACTTTTTCGAATTGTTTTTTCTTTAACACTAAGAAGATTTGTGTTAATAATACACAGAAACAGAAAACTAAGTAACCAACAATACGACTTGGATCTTGTAACACAATTTCTGATTCTTCTTGGCCAAATCCACCAACATTTGGATCTAAATTTAATGCTTGGTCGGCTTGAACAATATCGCCTGTTTTTACGATTAAATCTAATCCAGCTGGAATAATTTGAGATGTTTTTGCACCATTCGAATTTACAATAACAACACTTGAGTCACCTTTTTCAGATTTTGTAATCTCTGTAATTTGACCCGCTTGTGTAGCACCAAAAGTATTTACATTACTTTTTTCACCAGTTGGATATACTTGGCCACGACCACGATTTCCACCAGCATAGAATGGATATGTTAAGTATTTAACGTCGGAATCTTTCTCTGGATCTGGAGCAACAACTGGGAATAATAATTCTTGGTGTGTTTTTCCTGCAATTGGACCTACAACAAAAATATTATCAAATTCTGTACTATAAGGTGAGATAAAGACACCTTTGTTTTTTGCTTTTACCTCTTCTGAAATTTGATTTTTTGCAGCTAATTTAAATCCTTTTGGTAAAATTAAAATTCCACCAACATTAAGATCAGCCTTTTTTCCATTAGCGCCAATTTGTTGCTTTGTTGTGTCATAAGGAACTTTAATCTCCACTTCAAACACAGAATTTGGAAGAACCGATTGCGGTGCTTCAATTTCAATTGCTTTTTGGTTTAGATGACAATTTGCACAAGCTAATTTCCCGTTTGCAGCACGTGGATTTGAATAATTTTGTTGTGCAAAAACAGGATATGCTGATGATTCTTGCGGATAGAAACCAAGAACATTTATAGCAATCGTTAAAGCAAATAAAAGACTTTTAAAAAACTTGTTAGTTGCCATAGTTTAAATACTTGTTAAGTATAGTTATTCTATTATAAAAATTAATTCTTTATTAAAAACAAGATACCTAACCCAGAAAAGTACAATAAAAGAATTGCGATAGATAGCAACAATTGTGTTAATGGGTCAGTTGAGGGTGTTAAGATTGCTC
The DNA here is from genome assembly GCA_951394045.1 of Nitzschia sp. DOCU1. Lineage (NCBI taxonomy): Eukaryota > Bacillariophyta > Bacillariophyceae > Bacillariales > Bacillariaceae > Nitzschia > Nitzschia sp. DOCU1. Next base: position 120,796 of record OX596003.1, on the reverse strand, counting down.
CAAGAATCGTGGAAACTAATATTACATATCGCCAAGCACCTAGCATTTGTTTAGGTGAAACAATATTTAACAACCCTATTAAAATTTGGAGAATTGGAATTTGAAAAGCTAAGCCTGTACTATAAAATAAAACAAGAATAAATTCAAAATATTGATCAAAGGACCAAAACGGTTCCAACACTTCTTCACTATAATTTAAAAAAAAGTTTAAAGCTGCTGGGATTAGAGTATAGTAAGAAAAAGCTAATCCTAATCCAAATAAGATTAATGAACTCAATAACAATGGTAAAATAATTGTCGTCTCTTTTTTTGTTAAACCAGGTAATAAAAACAATATTAATTGGCCAATGATAAAAGGACTTGAAAATAATAAGCCTGTATAAAATGAAATTTTGATTGTGGAAATAAAATATTCTCCAGGCGAAATTTGAAAAAATTTTACATTTGATACTGGTAATTCAAGGATTTTAACTAAACTTTTGACTTCAATAAACGCGAAACAAGTTAACAATAAAATTATCCCAAATACTAAAAAGATGCGTTGGCGCAATTCTTCAATATGTTCGGAAAAAGGTAATTCTAATGTTATACTTGAATTGTTTGTAAAATTAAAATTAGAATTAGTCGTCATATGAAAAGGTTATTCGTACTATCCTAGAAATGTATTTTAGTATTTGATTCTAAAAATCACCGATATAGTGTGATTTTTAGAATCTGTTTTCAATTGCTAATCATTCGTAAAGAATCAAATTCTATTTTTTCGTTACGATAAATAGTTAATTGCCTCTAAACGAGCGGTTGCTTTTTTTAACTCAACTGAAGCATCTAAACGAGCTTTACTTGTTTCCGCTTGCTCTACTGCTAATGTTGCTTTTTCTAATTCTTTTGTAGCTTCACTTAATTGAACACCAGTAAGTTCTTCTACATCATTTACTAAAACTGTTACTCGATTACGATCAATTTCAGCTAAGCCACCACATAAAATAATAGGTGTCCATTTTTCATTTAGTTTTATTCTTAATAATCCAGTATCTAAAGCTGTAATTAAGGCTGCATGACCGTCTAAGACCCCTACTTGACCAGTTAAACCTGGTAAAACAACTTCATCTGCAGTTGTGGAACAGATAACTCTGTCTGGGGTAAGAACTCGAATGTTCATAACCATATGTATTACTCCTTATTTTAGAGTTTCTGCTTTTGCAATTGCTTCATCAATATTACCAACAAGGTAGAATGCTTGTTCTGGTAAATCATCTAATTCACCACCTAACACCATTGAAAAACCTTTAATTGTATCTTCTAAACTTACATATTTACCAGGTGATCCTGTAAAGATTTCAGCTACGAAGAATGGTTGTGATAAGAATCGTTCTACTTTACGCGCACGTGCAACTGTTAAACGATCTTCTTCTGATAATTCATCGATACCTAAAATTGCAATAATATCTTGTAATTCTTTGTAACGTTGTAATGTTTCTTTTACCGATTCAGCTACTTCATAGTGTTTTTCACTAACAATACCTGGTTGTAACATTGTTGAAGTTGAATCTAATGGATCTACGGCTGGGTAAATACCTTTTGCAGCTAAACCACGTGATAATACTGTTGTTGCATCTAAATGCGCAAACGTAGTTGCTGGAGCTGGATCTGTTAAATCATCGGCAGGTACATAAACTGCTTGAATAGAAGTAATTGAACCTTGTGTTGTTGATGTAATACGTTCTTGTAACGCACCCATTTCTGTAGCTAATGTTGGTTGGTAACCTACAGCTGATGGCATACGACCTAATAACGCTGATACTTCTGAACCAGCTTGAGTGAAACGGAAAATATTATCAATGAATAATAATACGTCTTGTTTGTTCACATCACGGAAATATTCAGCCATTGTTAAAGCTGTTAAACCTACACGCATACGAGCTCCTGGAGGTTCATTCATTTGACCGTATACTAAAGCTACTTTTGATTCTGCGAAATTCTTTTCATTAATTACGCCAGATTCTTTCATCTCTTCGTATAAATCATTACCTTCACGTGTACGTTCACCTACACCACCAAATACAGATACACCACCATGTGCTTTAGCAATGTTATTAATTAATTCCATAATTAATACAGTTTTACCTACACCTGCACCACCGAATAAACCAATTTTACCACCACGACGGTAAGGAGCTAATAAATCAACTACTTTAATACCTGTTTCGAAAATTGATGGTTTTGTTTCTAATTCAGTAAATGCTGGAGCATCACGATGAATTGGTAAAGTTTCATCATATGAAACATCGCCTTGTTCATCAACAGGTTCACCAATTACGTTAAAGATACGACCTAATGTTGGAGTACCAACAGGAACACTAATTGGAGCTCCTAAATCAACAGCTTCTGTTCCACGTCTTAAACCATCCGTTGATCGCATTGATACAGCACGGATTTTGTTATCACCTAATAATTGTTGTACTTCAACGATAGTTGAACTACCATCTTCTAATTCAATTTTAATTGCACTATAAATAGGAGGTAATTTTCCATCTGGAAACTCAATATCTAATACAGGACCAATAATTTGAGTAACGAAACCTTTATTTAAATTAGTTTTTACCATTTTGATTTAACATATTAAAATAAGTTAGAATAAATATACTTTCAAAGTCGTACCTGCCAAACGATGCACAAACTTAATTATTAGTTAATATTGTACAACAAATTATTTGTAATTCATGACTCGACTTACTATTTCTAGAAGTATAATAGAATCTTCCAATTAGTTAGTTTCTCGTAATCGACCGGTTACTTTCAACCAATTTCGTGCACCTGGATAATTATCGGGAGCTAATTTTAACGCTTGAATCCAATATTCGCCAGCTTTATCGAACAATTCTTTGGAAAGTTCACTATACTCATCTTCTTCTACAGTTTGGGCCCGTAATGCTTGAGAATGATAAATAACTGCAATATTATTTAACGCTTGTGGTAAATTAGAATTTAAGGCTAAAGCTTGATGATAAAATTCTAGGGCCTGTGTATATTTACCCGTATTTCCGTAGATTAAACCAATATTATAAAGTGTATAACTTCGATCATATGGATCTTCTTCTACTTGAAGGGCTTCATAATAATTTTGTAATGCTTCAGCATAGCGACCTTTTCCTTGAGCCGACATACCAGCTCGATAATATGAAAATGCTTGTTTTTCTTGTTTACTCGCTGGTAAAACTTTTAATAAAATATCAGCGATAACAGTAAATGTTTTATCGATAAAATTTCCCATGGAATTCTCCTTCTAGAGTAACTATAAATCTTTAGAGTTATTATATATGAAACTAATAACTCTAATCTTTTTTTAAACAGAATTAGATGCAACAAACGGAAACAATGATAATACGCGTGCTCGTTTAATTGCTTTAGATAATTTCCGTTGTTGTTGAACTGTTACACCCGTCGCCCGACGGGGAAGAATTTTTCCTTGTTCTGTTACAAATAAAGTTAATAAATCAATATCCTTATAATCAATTTTTTGGTTTAGACTAATCGGTGATACTTTTCTTTTTTTTAAAGCCATAATGTTGAATTTATTTTATTTCTTTATGTATAGTTGGTTTATTACAATGCGAACAGTATTTTTTTAATTCTAATCGTTCCGGATTATTTCGACGATTTTTCTGTGTTGTATATCTTGAAACTCCTGGTGATCGTTTATTTAAATTAGAACGACATTCAGTACATTCTAAAGTAATTAAAATTCTAGTACCTTTATTTTTTGCCATACAAAATTGAACTTAATAATTTTATTATTATTATATTGCCTAAAAATTTACATCTTATCAAGGTTTAAGCCTCCTATAAAAAATTTTTTCTGGAAAAACTTTTAATTTTTTAGGAAATGTATTATATTAGAGTAAACATTAATTTCTAAAAAATTAAAAATATGGCTAATAATAAATCAGCAAAAAAACGTATCGGAATTACTAAACGAAATCGTTTACAAAATAAATATTATAAAACTTCCGTAAAAACGCTAATTAAAATTTTCTTTACAAATTTAGAGGTTTACAAAAATTCTCAAAATGTGGAAGATCAAAAAAAAATCCAACAAATTCTAAATTCAATCTATAGTCTTATGGATAAAGGAACAAAAAAAAACATTTTCCATAAGAATATGGCAGCCAGAAAAAAAGCAAAGTTAGCAGCTTATTTAAAAGCGGCCTAAGCTTTCGTTAACATTAAAATTTGTCATTTTCTACTTTAGTTTTAGTTAAGAAATCAAAATAATTTCTTAACTAAATTCCAAAATTGTAAACCGTATTAAACGAAAGACAGAATTACACTCAATTGAATTATTTGCATTAGTTTGAACCATTATGCAACAAACAATGAATTACATGAATGCTCTTCCCGATTTTTTGGCCATGCAACGGGTTAGCTTTTGTTGGTTTATTACTCAAGGTTTAAATGATGAATTAGCCCTATTCTCAAAAATTCATGATTTCAGTCAAAACACCGAATATATATTATTTAGTGAAGAATATAGCTTAATTAAACCACCCTATAGTTTATTAATTGCTCGAAAATATAGCGGTAATTATAGAGCCCAATTAGTAATTCCAATCGAAGTTAGAAATAAAATAATCAATACTATTCGTTATCAAAATCAGTTTCCAATTATTACTCTACCATTAATGACAACCTACGCCACATTTATTATCAATGGATGTGAACGAGTAATTGTTAGTCAAATTATTAGAAGCCCTGGAATCTATTTTGAAAAACCTAAAAATCAAAAAACTCAAAAACAGTTTAAACGAAAGTTATCTACGGATATCACAAAGTTACGATCGTTTTTACCTTCTGGAGAAGCATTGATTTCCGAATTTGACCTTTTTTTTTCAATTCCCACATTTACCTACGAGAAAATTAAAAAACGAAAAAAAATAATTCCCAACTGGTCCAATCAAACAATTTATTACTATTCGATCAAGCATTTAAAAAACTCGAATAAACATTCCACTTTTTATCTGTTCCAATGTTTTAAATTTTATCAACTAATTTCTAAAAATTTAGAATCCAAATCAAAAGATAAACTAGTTCAACTATTCCTGAAATGGTTAAAATTAAAAAATCAAAGTCAAAATTGGAAAGCCCCTATTGAAGAAAATAATCTTACAATGATAGTCAAGCAGTTTCAATTTTTAACAATTATATTATTAAAATATCAAGTTTGTAATTTCAATTTTTTATGTAATGAAGCTATAATTCGAAACAATTCTCTTTTAAAATTTATTAATAGTTTTCAATTATCAGATAAACAATTGTCAAAACTTCTTGAAATTTATACAAAAACCATAAGTAAATCTCAACGCTCAGTTCAGCTACAATTAAATTATAAATTAATTTTAACCGTAAAAAATACATTTGATTGGCTAAAAGAAATAGAGAATTTCCAATTTTTAAAAACCAATCTTTCAGCGACAGTTACGCAAGAAGATCAACTTATTCAGTTACTTGAATTTTCGAAATTACGTCCAACCATTTATTTTTCAACCAGTATTAAAGACCAATTTAAATATGTTTTTGGAAAAGATAAATTTACGTATAAGCCCGAAAGACATAAATATTTAAAAACAAAAACCCAGCTACTTCTTTATAAAAAAGATCATGAAATTAAAACAAACTATCATAAAAAATATGATGAAAAAGATCTTTATAATGCTACGTTGATACCGGAATATGGTTCTTGGATTCGTTTTGGATTTCAAAAAAATATAAAAATTAATCCTTATAAGTATCCAATTAAAAATCAAGAAGATGAAGTTATTATTCAATTAGATAAAATTAATCAAAAACCAATTCTTTCTTTATTAAAAGAAATGGGACTCTCGGATTTAGAAATTTATCAAAATCTACAATATACGGATTTTTTTTATTTTAATAAACCTTTATTGATCAATTCGAAAAACTTTAAACAACCAATTTCAAGGTTTGATTCAAATTTAGACTATTTTAAAAATATATCTGAATTTTCAAGAATTTTCGATCCCAACTATTATCGTTTAGGTAGAGTAGGTCGATTAAAAATAAATAGTCGCTTAAATTTACAATTAAGTGAACGACTTCAAATTATTACTTATGAAGATATTTTTGCAATTACTGATAAATTAATAAATTTAACCATTTCGAAAGCTGTTCCAGATGATATTGACCATTTAAAAAATCGACGTGTTCGATCTGTTGGTGAACTATTGCAAAATTTATTTAGAATTGGTTTTCAACGTTTAGTTAGAAAATTGCGTAATCAAACCAACAAAGTTGATTCTGGTTATTTAGTAAGTTTTAATATTGTTAATGCTACTATTCGTGAATTTTTTGGTTCGAGTCAATTATCTCAGTACTTAGATCAAACTAATCCTTTATCTTCATTAACTCATCGTCGTCGAATTAGTGGACTTGGACCTGGTGGTTTTGATCGTGATCGAATTAGTTTTGCAGTACGAGATATTCATCCGAGTCATTATGGTCGAATTTGTCCTATTGAAACACCAGAAGGTCAAAACGTTGGGTTAATTGCTTCGTTAACAACTTGTGCTCGTGTTAATAAATTAGGATTTTTAGAAACACCTTTTTGGCGAGTAATAAATGGGAAAGTTATTAAAACTGGAAATCCGATTTATTTAACTGCGGATATTGAAGATTTATATAAGATTGCACCGGCGGATATTGCAACAAATAATGAAAACTATTTAGTAAAAAATACAATTCCAATTCGTTATAAACAAGATTTTGTTAACGTTCCTCCATCGGAAGTAGATTTCATTGCTATTTCAACAATTCAAGTTGTTTCGGTTGCAGCTTCATTAATTCCGTTTTTTGAACATGATGATGCAAACCGAGCATTAATGGGTTCAAATATGCAACGTCAATCTGTTCCTTTGATTTTTCCTCAAAAACCAATTGTGGGAACCGGTTTAGAAAATCAAATTGCGATTGATTCAGGAATGACTTTAAATGCTCAAGCATCTGGAGTTGTTAGTTCGGTAACAGCTAATAAAATTATTATTAAAGATAAAGTTGGTAAAAAAATAATTTATAAGCTTCAAAAATATCTACGATCAAATCAACAAACATGTATAAATAATCGACCAATTGTTTGGAAAGGTGAAACAATACAATCAGGTCAGATTCTTACAGATGGTCCAGCAATAACCAATTCTGAATTAGCTCTTGGACAAAATGTCTTAGTTGCTTATATGCCATGGCAAGGTTACAATTTCGAAGATGCAATTTTAATTAGTGAACGCTTAGTTTATGATGATATTTTTACTTCGATTCATATTGAACGATATAAAATTGAAATTGATCGAAATTCTGAAATGTCCGAACAAACGATGAAAATGATTCCAAATTTAAGTTTATCTGAAGTCAAGCATTTAAATGATGATGGAATTGTTACTGTTGGAACATTTGTAAAGCCTGGCGATATTTTAGTTGGCAAGGTAATTTCCAATAATACAGCGGAACAGTTACCAGAATCAAAATTATTACGTGCAATCTTTGGAGCAAAAGCAAAAGGTGTAAAAGATAATTCTTATCGAATGCCGGATGGAGAATATGGAAGAGTAATTGAAACAGTTACATTTAATCGTCGTACAAAATTTACATATAAGTTTGAAAAAATTTATGTATTTATTGCTCAAATTCGAAAAATTCAAGTAGGAGATAAAATTGCGGGAAGACATGGAAACAAAGGAATTATTTCACGGATTTTAGCTCGACAAGATATGCCATTTTTACCGGATGGAACAACGATTGATATTCTTTTAAATCCTTTAGGAGTTCCGTCTAGAATGAATGTGGGTCAATTATACGAATGTTTATTGGGATTGGCAGGAGACAAATTAAATTCGCGATTTAAAATTTTACCATTTGACGAAATGTATGGTTTAGAAATGTCACGAATATTAATCAACAAAAAATTACGTCAAGCGTCTATTAAACGAAATGAAAGTTGGTTATTTAATCCCTATGCGCCAGGTAAGATGGTTTTAATTGATGGTCGAACAGGAAAAGAATTTGAAAATCCAATTACAGTTGGAAATGCTTATATGTTGAAATTAATTCACTTGGTTGATGATAAAATTCATGCTCGGGCAACTGGACCCTATTCCTTAATTACGCAACAACCTTTACGAGGAAAAGCTCAACATGGTGGACAACGTTTTGGAGAAATGGAAGTTTGGGCATTAGAAGGTTTTGGAGCAGCATTTACATTAAAAGAACTTCTAACTATTAAATCTGATGATATGCAAGGTCGTAATGAAACATTAAATGCGATTGTGAAAGGTCAAAAAATTCCACAATTTGGAATTCCAGAGTCATTCAAAGTTCTATTACAAGAATTACGATCGATTGGTTTAGATATGAGTACGTATAAGATCGAAAAATTTAGTTCTTCAAAACGATATGAAATTGAGGTTAATTTAATTGAAAAGTATAAAGCCTTATCAAAAACATTTTCACCCACTTCAAATATAAATGACATTTCATTTTAAAAATTATGATACAATTTGCAAAGGAATTTAGTTATATTAAAATCAAACTAGCATCCCCCTTTCGAATTTTACAATGGGCTAACCGTAAATTACCAAATGGTCAGTTTGTTGGAGAAGTTCAAAAATCAGAAACGATTAATTATCGTACATTTAAACCAGAGATGGATGGGCTATTCTGTGAACGAATTTTTGGTCCTAGTAAAAGTCTCGAATGTGCTTGTGGAAAATATAAACGAGTTCGGTATGAAGGTTTAATTTGTGAACGCTGCGGCGTCGAGTTAACCGAATCTCGAGTAAGACGACATCGGATGGGCTATATTAATTTAATTTATCCGGTAACACATGTTTGGTATATTAATAGTCGACCAAACTTTATGGCTTTATTATTAGAAATTGAAGAATCGGAAAAACAATTAAATACAACTTATAATGCTCATTCCGAAAAATGTCGAAAATGTAAAGGCTTAAAACTAACAACTTCGACTGTCGTTGATTTATGGGATGAAAGAATTAAACGAATTAAACTCGCTTCGTTAGCTTATTTTATTGCTGAAGATGAAATTTCTTTTTACGGATTACATTGGGATTTACAACAATATCGTCGAAGCCGAGAATTAGGGTATAGTGGTTATCCGTTAAAACCTTACCCTAAACCTCAAAATCGACGATATAATACTCCAAAATACTTATTACAAAGCACACCAAACTTTTTAATTGGTGCACCTTTAATTAAACGCGAGTTGGAAAAACTTAACTTGCAATCTGAAATTTTTAGAACCCGATGTTTTGTTTTGGTTTGTACAAAAGTTCTTAATAAAGAAAAACCTCTATATGATGAATCTCAATGGTTTAGAAAATGGGAACAACAACGCATTTATAAAATTCGTGAACAAACTATTCAACGGATTCGAATTTTAGAAAATTTAATTGGAACTGGCTCACGTCCTTCTTGGATGATTTTGTCTATTTTACCGGTTATCCCACCAGCATTAAGACCTATGATTCAACTAGAAGGTGGACGATTTGCGACATCCGATTTAAATGAATTATATCGTCGTATTATTACACGAAATAATCGATTATTAAGATTATTAGAAATTGATGCTCCTCAATTAATTATTCGAAATGAAAAACGATTGCTCCAAGAAGCTGTTGATACATTAATTGATAATGGAAAACGTGGAAAAATTGCTTTAAGTGCAAATAATAGACCCTTAAAATCATTATCGGATATTATTAAAGGAAAACATGGTCGATTCCGACAAAATCTTTTGGGAAAACGGGTTGATTATTCGGGCCGTTCTGTAATTGTTGTTGGACCAAGTTTAAAGTTAAATCAATGTGGCCTACCTTATGAAATGGCGATTGAATTATTTCAACCGTTTGTGATTCGAGAGTTAATTAATCAAGGTTTAGCTAATAATATGAAAATTGCTAAAAACTTAATTCAACAAAATGAACTGATTATTGAACCTGTCTTAGAAAAAATCTTATCGAATCATCCTATATTTTTGAACCGTGCACCTACATTACATAGATTAGGAATTCAGGCTTTTGAACCAATCTTAGTACAAGGACGAGCGATTAAATTACATCCATTAGTTTGTTCTGCTTTTAATGCTGACTTTGATGGAGATCAAATGGCCGTTCATATTCCCTTATCATTGGAAGCACAAGCGGAATGCTATATGTTAATGTTAGCACCTTATAATTTCTTATCTCCAGCAAATGGAGAACCTATTATTATGCCAAGTCAAGACATGGTACTTGGTTGTTACTATTTAACCGTTAATAATATCAAAAAATTATATGGTTCGAATCATTATTTTTCAAACTTAAAGGATGTAATTTTAGCCTATAGTCAAAATAAAATTGAAATTCATAGTTCCATTTGGGTTCGGTATTTAGGGGAGAAGGTTAATTTATCAAATCCTGATCGAACGATTGAGTTAAAAGATAAAACTAGAATCGAATATTATAAAGATTGGCAAGTAAGAAAAAATCAAGATGGTGAAATTATTGTTCAATATTTAAAAACAACTACGGGTCGAGTTCTTTTAAATTATACAATTCAAAAAACATTAAATTTTTTATAAATTAAAAATGAAATGACTTAATGATACTTTATGAAAAATTATACTTATCAAAATAGTTTAATTGGAAAAAAGCAACTTCGTCAATTATTAGCGTGGAGTTTTACAAATTATGATTCAATGCAAGCGTGTACATTAGCGGACGAATTAAAATATTTAGGTTTTAAGTATGCGAGTCAAGCTGGAATTTCTATTAGCATTGAGGATTTAAAAATCCCATTTGTTAAAAATGTTATGCTTGAAAAAGCTAACCAAGAAATTCAAAATGCTGAAAAACTTTATTTAAAAGGAAAAATAACAGATGTAGAAAGATTTCAAAAACTTATTGATACATGGAGTCTTACAAGTGAATCATTAAAAGATCAAATTATTTACTTTTTTAAGACTTATGATCCTTTAAATTCAGTTTATATTATGGCATTTTCAGGAGCACGAGGAAATTTATCTCAAGTTCGCCAACTTGTTGGTATGCGGGGTTTAATGTCTGACCCTAGTGGTCAAATTATGAACTTACCAATTAAAAAAAATTTTCGAGAAGGTTTAACTATTACAGATTATTTAATGTCGGGTTATGGAGCTCGAAAAGGGATCGTTGATACAGCTTTAAAAACTGCTAATTCGGGCTATTTAACACGTCGATTAATTGATGTTGCTCAAGATATTTTAATTCGAGAAAAAGATTGTTTAACTACCCATTCCTTTTTATTTTGCATTTCTGACTCAAATCAACAGGAAATCGAAGCGAAAGTTTTAGGTCGAGTTCTTAGTAAATCTGTTTTAGATTTTAACTCTAATAGATTAATAGCTCAAAAAAATACACAATTAACTCCCGAACTTCTGAAACAATTTCAGGATCATAAAGTAACCAAATTTTATATTCGTTCACCATTAACTTGTAATTTATATCGCGCAATTTGTCAAAAATGTTACGGTTGGGATTTAGCTAATGAAAACTTAGTCGATATTGGTGAAGCAATTGGAATTTTAGCTGGACAATCTATTGGTGAGCCTGGTACACAACTAACGATGCGAACCTTTCACACAGGTGGGATTTTTACATCTGAAGCGCGTCAACAAATTACGAGTCCTTTCAATGGAATTATTCAATTTTACAAAACATTAAAAACAGTTGTTTTACGTACCAATCGTGGTGAAGATGTTTTAGTTACCAAAAATTCGGGTTCTTTAGTTTTAATTCCCGATGATAAAAGTAAAACTATTGTTGAAATTGAGGTTTTACGAAATACGATATTATTCCCGAAAAATAATCAATATATTTTAAAAGATACAGTTATTGGAGAGGTAATAAATACAAATAAACAAACTAAAACCGAAATTAAACCAATTTTAAGTGATACTTGTGGTGAAATTTTTATCCCCAAATTAAAGCAAAAAATTAATTTATTAAATAATAATAAATTAATCTGGATTTTATCAGGACAATTGTATAATGCTCCACTTAATTCCTTTTTAAATTTTTATTCTGATTATAAGCTTAATAAGCATAGTTACATCTTCCGAACAAAATTAATAAATCATTATAATGGTTTTGTTACTTTTACTAATTCGAAAACAAGTTTACAAAAGTGTTTAATTAAAATTACTAACAATAAATATTTGTTAAAAAATGCTACTTTAAAAAAAGTAAAAATTGGAACAAATACTAATCGTTATGTATTAAATATTAAAAATCGCAATTATTTTTTAAATATTTCGACAAAAAATTTAAAGAACTATTTACAACTGACACGAAATGAAACTGTTGGAAAATTAATTTCAAATTCCTTCCAAGTACAAACAGGTGGGACCATTTATTATAATTTTAAAAATTTGGTTAATAACCATCAAGAAACAGGAACAATTTCATACTATAATCGTTCAAATTCTAATAAACACTATGAGTCAATTGTTCGACATCGGACACTGATTTGGTTAGGTGAAGAATTTCATGAAGTGAATTGTGAACCAAACATTTTACTTGTCGAGCACGGAGATTACATTTCTAAAGACTTTGAATTGATTCCAGGGTTATTTTCAAAAACCTCCGGACTTGTGAATATTATTCAAAAAAATAATATCGTTAAAACAATTGGCATTAAATCAGGATTAGTTTATGAAGGAAAAAAATTTAAAAATATTTCTAAAAAACTTTATTATCCTGGTGAAATTCTTTTTTCAAATGTTCCGATTAAAACGTTATCTTTTTGTGAACATATTAATGGAAAAAGTAATGATCAATTATTAGTTCGACCAATTGAAATATATGAATTTAACTATTCAAATCAAGATTGGTTCTTGTCGGATTTTGCTAATATCGATTCATCTCTTTTAAATCTAACCTCAAAGTCTATATATTCTTATAAATCTAACCAATCAATTAAAGGTAATCAAAAGTTAAATTTAATTTTAAATATTTTGAATTTCAAAACGAATCGATCGTTTCATAAAAATCTAACTATTAAATTATACAATAATCGAAAATTTGGTCATATTCATTTTGATGTTATTGAAAAACTAAATTTAACAAATTATATTAGTCCAAATTTACGATATCAAAATATTCAGTCTTGTTTTTTAATTCAGGACAAACAATTTATAAGTAATTTTACAACTTTAGGATATTTAGAAGCCATTACGGACAATTCATTAGAAATTGTCAAATTTAAAATTAAAAAACAAACCAGTAAACAAATTTTTTTAATCTCGAATAATAATTGTTTAGTGATTAAAAAATCAAAAGTTCCAAATAAAAAATTAAATGATTTTGTTGTTTCCAAAGATAACTTAATGGAAACGGGTAAAATTATTATCGAAAACGATCAATTTTTTACCATTCAAAAAGGTAGACCGTATTTTTTCCCGAATTGTAGAAATGAAAATCTAAGTTTAAAAAACAGTTTCCAATACAAATTAGTTGCTCCATCTAGGATTTTATCACATTTTCAAACCAATCGACGAATTTCTTTACATTATTATAACATTGTTAATCTAGTCGTAAGACAAAAATTACGAGGTAACCCTACATTTACTTCAGACTATAGCCTTAAGTCTGAATTTTCAAAATTATTTATAAAAACGAATGGAAAATTATATAGTTGTTTAATTCCGCAATTCTTTAAAAAATTTAGTATAAGTCGTAAAAGGTCAAATTTAAGAGTAAATCGTTTGCTTCGATCTGATTCTGGAAAACAATTACGAACAAAGAAAATGGAAAGAACACTCTTATTTCAAAGTTCTGATCTTATTGAAAATAAAAACAAAGATCAATTGACTAATGGATTTGATCAGCAATTAACCTTTTTAAAATTTGTTGAACAACCATTTACGAAGTCAACTAAATCGATTGGATTGTATTCTATTACTGAAGATTATTTTGAACAAGATGTAAACAGTGTTTTCTGTAAAAATCGTGAATTTATTGAAGTTGAAAAAACAATTGGATTACTAAATTTAGAGAAAGAAATTACGGGTGATATTGTTCAAGGTTTACCGAGAATTGAAGAGATTTTAGAAGCTCGTAAAAAGAATCTTCTTATGAAACGTATACCTACAAGTCAAAAAAAAGGTCTGTTAATTCAAACAACAAGTTTAGATACCAATTTCGAATTTAAAAAATTAGGATTACCGATTCAAGAAAATGACAAGATTAATCCCCATAAACTATTAAAAGTTTATTTCAATTATTATGGTTCCATGAAATATTTTATATGTGATAAAACCAAAACATTTAAATATAATCGATTAATTAACAATTATGAAGGAAGTTATAAAAGTTTCAAAAAAGTTCAATTATTTATTTTAAATTCGGTTCAAGCTGTTTACCAGTCTCAAGGCGTAACCATTAATGATAAACACTTAGAAGTCATTATTAAACAAATGACAACGAAAGTTTTGATTACTTATGAAGGTGAAACACCTTTATTACGACGAGAAGTTATTGATTTATATCATATTGAATATATTAATAAAATTATAAAGCTGGAACTGAAAGAGGTTGCTTGTTATATTCCGTTATTACTTGGGATTACAAAAGCCGCTTTAAATAATCCAAGTTTTATTTCAGCTGCTAGTTTCCAAGAAACAACTCGAGTTCTGACGAAAGCAGCAATTGAAGGACAAATAGATTGGTTAAGAGGATTAAAAGAAAATATTATTATTGGTCATTTAATTCCATCTGGAACTGGAACTCAAAATTACCGTAATTCGTTTCAAAACTATTCCTCAGAGTTAAAAGTTGAAACGTTACCAAATGAAAGTTTTGAAAACCTCCCACAAAAATCTAGACAAGTTAGTTAATATTTGATATCATCAAGTCTAGAAATCTATTTATATATATTTATATTAAGTAATTTAAAGTTTTTATGTCTGATATTAGTTTATCTCAATTATTAGAAGCAGGTGTTCATTTTGGCCATAAGGCTCATCGCTGGAATCCAAAAATGTTTCCTTACATTTATAGTGAAGTTAATAATATTCACATTTTAGATTTAATTCAATCAGCAACTTTATTAAAAGCTGCTAATCAATATTTGGAATCTGCAGCAAGTGCAGAAAAAACATTTTTATTTGTTGGAACAAAACGTCAAGCTACAACGTTAATCGCGCAAGAAGCAAAGAGATGCAATTCTTATTACGTAAATCATCGTTGGCTTGGTGGAATGTTAACAAATTGGTCAACAGTAAAAGAACGAATTAAACGATTAAAAGATTTAGAAAAACAAGAGGCTGATGGAACCTTTGATTTATTAACTAAAAAAGAGGTTGCTATTCGTCGAAAAGAATTATCAAAATTACGAAAACATTTAGGTGGTATTAAAATGATGCCGGATAAACCAGATGTTGCTATCATTATTGATCAAAAACGAGAAATGACAGCTATCTTAGAATGCCGAAAATTGGGAATTCCGGTTGTTTCAATTTTAGATACAAATTGTGATCCAGACTTAGTAGATGTTCCAATTCCAGGAAATGATGACGCTGTGCGATCAATTAAACTAATTTTAAATTCGTTAACCGATAGTATTATTAAAGGTCAATCAAAAGTAGCCTAAATTTATTTTTGGTGGAAATTAAGAAACTATAGGATAGTACAAGTATTTGTTATTAAGTAAATAAATTTTAAAATTTCTATTATTGAAAGTTAAATAAAAATTTTTAATAATAGAAATTTAAATAAATATGTTCCTAGGATTAATAAAAACATGGGACATAATTATAACTAAAATTTTTTATTATACATACACTTTTATCAAGACTCGTTATTTTAGATTGGTCCAAAAAATTATTACTTAGTCTTTTATAACCAAATTTGCTAAAATTAAAAACTTAATTCCCTTCTTTTGGGAAAATAATATCTTGAAGATAAAACTGATAAAGGTGGGCCTTGTATATTATTGTTATATTTTTTTACGATTTTTTAAAAATCTAATGATTTTTTACAGATTTAAAAAAAAAAATTCCTGAAAAAGAACTTACAAAGTTCAATAGTTTTAATATTTATCAATACTCTAGTAAATTTTATTAGTTAATTCAAAAATGAGATAGAATTGTGACTTTTTAACAGTTAATACTTAATATATCTATGGTATGAATGTCGAACAATTTCGACATTCTATTGTCTAGTTTTTGTTTTTGGTATTTTCTAAATTATTAATAATTAAAAGCTTTGAAGTATTTTTAAAAATTGATAAATACTAAGTTGAGTTATAGAATAAATTGGAATTTGCTTTTCCTGGGCTAATCGTTTTAATTTTAAATTCTGTTTTAAATGTTTTTTGAAACCAATAATAAGACTTGCATTTTGAATATTATTTGTTACCATAAAGCGAACATTAAGCTTTGATAACGCTTCTTTGATAAAATTATTGGAAATTGAATACGCATAAATAACTAACTGTTTCGACCCAACTTGTAATGATTGTTGATTATTGAGACTATTAATTTCTGTCCAAAAGCGTTCAAAATAAGGTATATTGTTACTAAAATTTTTTGACTGTTTCAAAAAAAAGTTTGACGAAGAGGGAGAATTTTGACATTTGATTTCGACTTTTTCAGGAAGTGAAAGTTGCCTAATTTGTTCCATTCCAGAAATATTTCGAAGAACTAAATCAACAGCCGAACTAACATCTTCATGTATTGTCCAACAGTTTGAACTGTTAATTTCAATCACAACTTCAAAGGTTGGATAGAATTTTCGTTCCAAAATACTTTTTTGAGTTCCACGTCTTTTTGCCTCTTCATCACTTAATGTAACATATTGAATTCCACCAATTAATTCGGCTAAGGACGGGTTTTTAATTAAATTTTCTAAACAGTTTCCATGAGTTGTACCTACAAGCTTCACACCTTTCTCCGCAATTGTTCGAGCGGCTAAAACTTCTAAGTCTGTTCCAATTTCATCAATAATAATTACCTGTGGCATATGATTTTCAACTGCTTCAATCATTACTTGATGTTGGAATTCTGTTTTTGAAACTTGCATTCGTCTTGCTCTTCCAATTCCAAAATGCGGAATATCGCTATCCCCTGCAATTTCATTAGAAGTATCGATGATAATAACACGTTGTTCCATCTCATCTGCCAGTACACGTCCAATTTCTCTAATGATAGTTGTTTTTCCAACCCCAGGTCTTCCTAAAATTAAAATTGACTTTTCCGATTCTAACAAATCATGAATTGCAGAAATTGTTCCAAATACTGCCCGGCCGACCCGACAAGTTAATCCATATATTAAATATTGTCTATTTCGGATACAGCTAATTCGATGTAAGGTTCGTTCAATGCCAGCACGATTTTCATTACTGAAATTACTAATTCGTTGAGTCATATATTCAATATCTTGCCAAGAAATACTTTTTGGAGATAAGTATTCTGGTCCATGAGTAAATCTTGCTTCTGGGCGTCGGCCAAGATCGAGAACAATTTCAATTAAGTCATGTTTGAAAGAGTGGGTATTTAGATATTCTTGAAGCGAGGAAGGTAAGGTTTCTATTAGTTTTTCTAATTCATTATCAGCATTCATAGGAGGTTTGATTGATAAAAATTTCTAATTTAAATTAGACTCAATATTTGAGTTAATTTAAATTAGACCGACGTTTTACTTCGTCATTTTCATTAACGATTGGAACGTTGAACTATCTAAGATAGCAATTTGTGATAACATTTTTCGGTTTAAATCAATATTGGACTTTTTAAGTTTATTAATTAATTGACTATAAGAGATTCCATTGATTCTTGAACTAGCATTAATTCGACTAATCCAAATTCTTCTAAAAATTCGTTTCTTTTGTTTTCGACCAACATACGAATATCGTAACGCCTTCATAACTTGTTGATTTGCTACCCTGAATAAAGCTGAGTGAGCACCTCGATAGCCACTTGCTAATGACAAAATTTTATTACGACGTTTTCGGGCTACATTCCCACGTTTAACTCTAACCATTTGTTTCTATAATTATTAATTAATAAGGTAACATTAATTTGATTGCACTTGTATCACTCGGTTTGACACAAAGAAATTGAGATAATTTTCGTTTTTGCTTATTAGATTTTTTACGTAATAAATGACCTTTAAAAGCATGGCGGCGTAAAAAATTATCATTTCCCGTAATTTTATATCGTTTTGACGCAGCTTTACGAGTTTTTAATTTTGGCATAATCTTGTTAGTTTTAGTTATAAAAAAATAGAGTAAAAAGAATTTTTTCACTCGACTGTAAATTGTAATAGATCCAAAGAGAAAAATTTCTTACTATTGAATTATTTAGAATGAAACGTGTATTTTTAATTCTGGTTGTCTCTATATACACTAAATTAATTCGAAAGTAATACTAATAGTCTCTAGACTTTTTTCATAGAAATAAGGTATTGATCATATCATATTGAATAATTTTCTTCTTGTCAATAAAAAAATAATCCTGAAAGTGTTGCTTCCAAAGTAGGCTTCAAATCACGGAATAAATTTCTTGGAACCGATTATAAGAATGTCCAAAATTTCTTATCTACCAGTTTTCATCAATTGGAAGATAGTTAAGTTTTCTTTGTTCTTTCATTATGGATTCAGAGAATGATGAGAAATTTCAGGGAGTCTAAAAGATTGGGTTTCCGAGATAAGTTTTGGAAAAGTGAAAAAGTAATTTTCCTTTTTCAAATTTTATAATTGTTTATTTTTTGATTTTTATTAACGATTTCAATTTTCTTAGGATTCGTGACAGTCAACTCGTTCCTGATTTTATTGGTTGTGAAAACTAACCCTTGCATAATTCCACAAATTTTAGTAGTATTGAATCACTATCGCATGCTTTTTGAAGAAAGGCTTGCAGATTAGACTTTAGTCGGGATATAGCTCAGTTTGGTAGAGCACCTGCTTTGGGAGCAGGGGGTCGTAGGTTCAAATCCTACTATCCCGATTTTGAAAAAATTTTCCTCCAAAAAATGAAGAAAAGGAACTTTCTTAAAAAACCACTAAAAACTATTAAGAGAATTTTATTTCTTTTCTATTCTTATAGTAATGTACTACTATTCTAGTAGTAACTTACTTTTAATTCAAATTTTCTAATGAGTTTAGACCAAAAATTTATTCCAGTTCGAACGGCAATTTATAATACAGTTGGAACTATCGTTGAAAAAATTGCAGGATTCTTTGGATATCCTAGTAATCCAGGAATGCCAACGAATTTCGAGATGCCAAATGAAATATATGCTCGATCACAATTTTTTGATAGTCTTCCAACCCATCAAACCTATTGGCCACCGATTCAAAGGCCAGAAACTTGGTTTGAAATGATTTTTGGACCGGCTCCGAAAGTTGATGCTGTACCTCGATATATTTATGAAAGTAAAGATGAAGGATTCTATAATTTTTATATTGAGAATTATAAGAATATTTATTTTTTACCCGATTGGCTTTCGGAATTTATTCAAGTTCGCTTAAATATTTGTTTAGATATTAGTCTTTTAGAAACGATTCGTGAAGTTTTATTTATTGGATTAATGATTTATTCTCAAATGGTAGTTCTTCGAATTGCAATTTCTTGGCTTATTTATATTAATCCATATACTTTTCCATGGTGTTATTTAGCAGCGGCAGTCGATTGGACTGAAGATGTTTTACAGGGAATTGTACCATCCATTCTGGGTGTAAATATTACCGGAAGCATTTTTCTTGGGGTCCTTGGAGTTCTAGCCGATAGTTTAAATCATCTTGTATTTACGATGCCATTTTTACCGAGTGAAGCGGAAGAAACCAAATTACTGATCAACCAAGAAATGAAAGATGTTTTAGTTTTTCATTACTTACCAATTTTATGGTATCGTCATCCTATCCCAAATGATGTCCGGGAATTTTGGTATTATCAAAGACCGGATATTTTAGATTATATGCAAACAGCTTATAAAGATTTAGAGATTCAACTTCTACCAACAAGTATTCTTCAAGACTCAATTCAGAAAAGTAATTTGGTTAGCCAATTGACAACGGTTCCGCAATTCTTATCCACAATTGTAGTATCAAAAGAAAAGTTATTCCAATACTATGATTTCAATTTTCAGTTCCAAGAAGGCTTCGATAATTTGTTCCATCATTTAGGGTAAAGGAATCGGAAGTTCTCAAAGGGTAGAAACTTACTCTTTCGAGAACTCCTCGTTAGGTATTCTACCGAAACTTGACCTTCTCAAAATTTGTTAATAAACTTATCCAACACTCCAAAACTACTTCAACGAAAAGAATATCAAACCCATAGTTTAGAGTTTTTATTCTATTCTTCTATTATCGTTTATCCGTATTCGGACTTCCTCTTGTTGAAGTTGTGGGCGAATGACTTTTTCATAATCTTGATTGTATTTCTCACCAAGAGCTCGAATGTCGGTTCCGTCACCGGTCTTGAGATCCTTGATCCCCATCACTCGTTTTTTGATTGGAACCGCGTCCCGGCTACAGTTTATTTTGGCTGGTTTTTCCACCATCTTGCGATTGCTGAACAATGGGTTTGGATTTATTAGAGCCGGAACCGAAGGTTCAACTTTAATTTGTACTTCACATTGGGGCTTTTGATACGGCACGCCGTAAAGTGGATCTTTCACCAACCGGGTGTCTTCTATTATAACTTTACTCTCCGGTAACTTCGGCAGCTCAATATAAGGCACCCCATTTGGGCCTTCAGGTACTCGTCTTACCCAATCGTCACAATTAATTTCTGGGACGCTTAGGAACACTATAAGTCCAACTAGGAGTCCTAGACTAGCGCTGGAAAGAAAGGCGTCTAGACATACAATCTTCAAACCTTGGGTTAGAAGAAAGTAAAGAAGATTAGCCAAGAGTGTGCCCACCATACCACCCGCTGCCACATTTGCCTGACGTTTTAAGAATAGATCCGTGAGCAGAACGGTTTTCATTATGAACTCCTCACCGATGAGTCCGACTTCCAGATTAACAATTTTAATTAGGTAAGTTGTCAATTTCCAAAGCTGGACGTCGTTATTGGAGAGTTGGAGAGCAGCATACCCTATTAGGGCAACGGATGGTCCAACGATTATCATTCCTTTTTCCCCAAGCATATTGAGAATTTGTTCTTGGAGCTTTTCGTTGACGACTTCGAACCTACCGTCACTGTCTCCTTTTGTGAGACAGTCAACAAGCCCGTCCCCACCCTGGGGTTTTAGACAGCGAAGGGCACGTCTTTGATCTCTACGCTTCTTTAGAATGTAGAGTTTCGTTACCAGTTTCTTTAGAACGAAATAAATCAACTGGCCGGCCCCCATACCAATAAGCATAGCAATGATTGAAAGTGTCGAATCATTGATAATCCAAACGACTTTGGTATCACCAATTGTAAATTCAATGAGCCATTGAATTTTTTGTTTTGTCGTTTGGGCCAGTACTGAACTAATGTTTGTTTCTGACATATTAATACCTCATCTAATCTTTTATTGACGAAGGACTCCGAATAGATTCCTTCTGTTTTTACTATTATTGTACACTTTTTCATAAAAAATTTTATGAGATTTTTTATGAAAAATATATTTTGAATTAGGCAATATAAAATTACATAATTCGAAAACATATACCTTTCAAATTATAAAACTAGTAATTATATAATTACTAGTTTTATAATTTTGAGAATTATTTAAGGGATAAATCGTTTCGGTTTCAATTGATTAGTAATCTAATAATCAAATTTACAAGAGAGACTTTTCAAAAAGTTTAGAAAATAAAATTTATGGAAATTAAAAGAGAGTTTGATCCTGGCTCAGGATGAACGCTGGCGAGATGCCTTACACATGCAAGTCGTACGAGAATTTTTAATTCAAGTGGCGGACGGGTGAGTAACACGTAAGAATTTGCCTTTAGGAGGGGGACAACAACTGGAAACGGTTGCTAATACCCCATATGCTTTCGAGTGAAATGGAGATTTCCGCCTAAAGAGAAGCTTGCGGCTGATTAGCTTGTTGGTAAGGTAATGGCTTACCAAGGCGACGATCAGTATCTGGTTTGAGAGGATGATCAGACACACTGGAACTGAGACACGGTCCAGACTCCTACGGGAGGCAGCAGTGGGGAATTTTCCGCAATGGGCGAAAGCCTGACGGAGCAATCTCGCGTGAGGGATGACGGCCTATGGGTTGTAAACCTCTTTTTTCAGGGAGGAACAAAATGACGTGTACCTGAAGAATAAGCATCGGCTAACTCCGTGCCAGCAGCCGCGGTAAGACGGAGGATGCAAGTGTTATCCGGAATCACTGGGCGTAAAGCGTCTGTAGGTGGTTTAATAAGTCAACTGTTAAATCTTGAAGCTCAACTTCAAAATCGCAGTCGAAACTATTAGACTAGAGTATAGTAGGGGTAAAGGGAATTTCCAGTGGAGCGGTGAAATGCGTAGAGATTGGAAAGAACACCGATGGCGAAGGCACTTTACTGGGCTATTACTGACACTCAGAGACGAAAGCTAGGGTAGCAAATGGGATTAGATACCCCAGTAGTCCTAGCCGTAAACAATGGATACTAGATGTTGAACAGATCGACCTGTGCAGTATTAAAGCTAACGCGTTAAGTATCCCGCCTGGGAAGTATGCTCGCAAGAGTGAAACTCAAAGGAATTGACGGGGGCCCGCACAAGCGGTGGAGCATGTGGTTTAATTCGATGCAACGCGAAGAACCTTACCAGGGTTTGACATGATACGAATTTCTTTGAAAGAAGAAAGTGCCGTTTGGAACGTATACACAGGTGGTGCATGGCTGTCGTCAGCTCGTGTCGTGAGATGTTGGGTTAAGTCCCGCAACGAGCGCAACCCTCATTTTTAGTTGCCTTATGGAACTCTAGAAAGACTGCCGGTTATAAACCGGAGGAAGGCGGGGATGACGTCAAGTCAGCATGCCCCTTACACCCTGGGCTACACACGTGCTACAATGGGTGAGACAATGAGATGCAACTCTGCGAAGACAAGCTAATCTATAAACTCATTCTAAGTTCGGATTGTAGGCTGCAACTCGCCTGCATGAAGTTGGAATCGCTAGTAATCGCTGGTCAGCTATACAGCGGTGAATTCGTTCCCGGGCCTTGTACACACCGCCCGTCACACCATGGAAGCTGGTTATGCCCGAAGTCGTTACTCTAACCTTTTTGGAGGAGGATGCCTAAGGTAGAATTAGTGACTGGGGTGAAGTCGTAACAAGGTAACCGTACTGGAAGGTGCGGTTGGATCACCTCCTTTTCAAAGTATTTTTAAAACTTATGGTTGATTCATAAAGAAATAGAAAAACGGGCTATTAGCTCAGTTGGTTAGAGCGCGCCCCTGATAAGGGCGAGGTCTCTGGTTCAAATCCAGAATGGCCCAACGGGGGTATAGCTCAGTTGGTAGAGCATCGCCTTTGCACGGCGGTTGTCAGCGGTTCGAATCCGCTTACCTCCACATGAAAAAAGCACAAATTTTTTCGAAATTGAACGAATGTCTTAAATTCAAGGAATTAAGAGTTTATGGGGGATACCTTGGCATTCAGAAGCGATGAAGGACGCGGTTACCGGCGAAACGCTTCGGGGAGTTGGAAACAAACTATGATCCGGAGGTCTCCGAATAAGGAAACTTTTTATACTACTTATTGAATACATAGATAAGAAAGAGCGAACCTAGGGAATTGAAACATCTTAGTACCTAGAGGAAGAGAAAGTAATAAACGATTCCCTGAGTAGCGGCGAGCGAAACGGGAGAAGCCTAAACTTAGGAATTCCTAAGGGTCGCGGGACAATTGTAAATCGATTAGGACAATTAGACGAATCAGTTGGAATCCTGAACCAAAGAGAGTGATAGTCTCGTAGTCAAAAATTGAAATAGTCAAATTGAATCCCAAGTAGCATGGAGCACGTGAAATTCCGTGTGAATCCGCGAGGACCACCTCGTAAGGCTAAATATTCCTGAATGACCGATAGTGAAACAGTACCGTGAGGGAAAGGTGAAAAGAACCCCGGGAGGGGAGTGAAAAGAACATGAAACCATAAACTTACAATCAGTAGGAGGACGACTCAAACGTCTGACTGCGTGCCTGTTGAAGAATGAGCCGGCGACTTATAAGTAGTGGCAGGTTAAAGCAGAGAATGCTGAAGCCATAGTGAAAGCGAGCCTGAATAGGGCATATGTCACTGGTTATAGACCCGAACCCGGATGATCTAACCATGGTCAGGTTGAAGCTTAGGTAATACTAAGTGGAGGACCGAACCGACTGATGTTGAAAAATCAGCGGATGAACTGTGGTTAGGGGTGAAATGCCAATCGAATTCGGAGCTAGCTGGTTCTCCCCGAAATGCGTTTAGGCGCAGCGATAAATATTATAACTTAGGGGTAAAGCACTGTTACGTATGCGGGCTGGTAATTCGGTACCAAATCGTTGCAAACTAAGAATACTAAGTGGAAAGTTTATCAGTGAGACTGTGGGGGATAAGCTCCATTGTCAAGAGGGAAACAGCCCAGAGCACCAGTTAAGGCCCCTAAAAATTGCTAAGTGATAAAGGAGGTGGGAGTGCAAAAACAATCAGGAGGTTTGCCTAGAAGCAGCAATCCTTTAAAGAGTGCGTAATAGCTCACTGATCGAGTAAACCTGCGCCGAAAATGAACGGGACTAAGCAATTTGCCGAAACTGTGCGATATATTGAAAATATATCGGTAGGGGAGCGTTCTGTTGTAGGTTGAAGTATTAGCGGAAGCGGATATGGACGAAGCAGAAGTGAGAATGTCGGCTTGAGTAACGAAAATATAGGTGAGAATCCTATACCCCGAAAACCCAAGGTTTCCTCCGGAAGGCTCGTCCGCGGAGGGTAAGTCAGGACCTAAGGCGAGGCTGAAAAGCGTAGTCGATGGACAACGGGTTAATATTCCCGTACCATTAATTGTTGATAACGAGGGACGGAGAAGGCTAAGCTGGCCGGATAGTGGTTTACCGGTTGAAGCGTTCGAGATGTTGAGAGACGGTGAAAACGTTTTGAGTTGAGGCGCGAGTACGAGATGCTACGGCATTGAAGCAGTGTATGTCAGACTTCCAAGAAAAGCTCGCAATGTCGTAAATAATTAATGCCTGTACCATAACCGACACAGGTGGGTAGGTAGAGTATACTAAGGGGCGCGAGATAACTCTCTCTAAGGAACTCGGCAAAATGACTCCGTAACTTCGGGAGAAGGAGTGCCTTATTCGTAAGGTTGCAATAACAAGATCCAAGCAACTGTTTACCAAAAACACAGGTCTCCGCTAAGTCGTAAGACGATGTATGGGGGCTGACGCCTGCCCAGTGCCAGAAGGTTAAAGAAGTTGGTTAGTTTCGGCGAAGCTGATAACTGAAGCCCTGGTGAACGGCGGCCGTAACTATAACGGTCCTAAGGTAGCGAAATTCCTTGTCGGGTAAGTTCCGACCCGCACGAAAGGCGTAATGATTTGGATACTGTCTCAGAGAGGGGCTCGGTGAAATAGACTTGTCTGTGAAGATGCGGACTACCTGCACCAGGACAGAAAGACCCTATGAAGCTTTACTGTAACTTGAAATTGAAATTGGACTTTAGTTGCGCAGTATAGGTGGGAGGCATTGAGTTTATTCTTGCGGGAATTTAGGAGCCATCAGTGAGATACCACTCTGCTAATGTTAGATTTCTAACTTTGAATCCTAATCGGGTCAACGGACAGTTTCAGGCGGGCAGTTTGACTGGGGCGGTCGCCTCCCAAACGGTAACGGAGGCGTACAAAGGTTTCCTCTGAACGTGTAGAAATCGTATCTAGAGTATAAAGGCATAAGGAAGCTTGACTGTGAGACTTACAAGTCGAGCAGGGACGAAAGTCGGTCTTAGTGATCTGACGGTGCTGAGTGGAAAGGCCGTCACTCAACGGATAAAAGTTACTCTAGGGATAACAGGCTGATCTCCCCCAAGAGTTCACATCGACGGGGAGGTTTGGCACCTCGATGTCGGCTCATCGCATCCTGGGGCGGTAGTACGTCCCAAGGGTTGGGCTGTTCGCCCATGAAAGCGGTACGCGAGCTGGGTTCAGAACGTCGTGAGACAGTTCGGTCCATATCCGGTGTAGGCGTTAGAATATTGAGAGGAGCCTTCTTTAGTACGAGAGGACCGAGAAGGACATACCTCTGGTGTACCAGTTATCGTGCCAACGGTAAACGCTGGGTAGCTATGTATGGAGAGGATAACCGCTGAAAGCATCTAAGTGGGAAGCCCACCTCAAGATAAGTATTCTCATCACGTAAGTGAGTAAGGTCACGGTAAGACTAACCGTTCGATAGGCATTAAGTATAACTGTAGTAATATAGGAGCTGAGATGTCCTAACAGACCGAGGACTTGAATTTTAAAATTATTAAGACAAAAGCTAGTTACTCCATAGTGAGTAACCAGCTTTTGTATTGGCTTTGGTGTTTTGAGTGTATTCAGCGGAACCACACTGATCCATCCCGAACTCAGTTGTGAAACGTTATAAATCGACGACAATACTTGGAGGGGGACCTCCTGGGAAGATAGTTCAATGCCAAAGTTTTAGCCCTTTCGAGTTTAACCTCTCGTTTTTATTCTATTTTAGAATTGTTGCGTTCGTTGAAAACGTATTCGTTTTGGAGAGAAAACTGACTAAAAAAATTTATGTAGGATTACAGCACTAGTTATTGAGATAACAACAGCTGGTATAATTTATCATTGCAGGTAAGAATTGAATTGCCATATTAATGTTTGGAGAGTCAACTTTTAGTTTGATATCCAGATATTTTTCTAATTTAGATAAACCTATACTTCTTACATTTCAAAACTATAGTTTTATCTAATAGAAGCTTTGAATCCATAAGCTATAGGAAAAGAAACAATAAATAGGATCAATCTAGTTACTAAAAGTAGTGAAACTTGAAACGACGAGAGTTGAACTCTCGCTCTTAATATTAGGCGATGGAATGAAAATCCATTGCCTAATACTAAAATTTTTTTTTATTTTTTAAAGAATCTTGATGCTTTACCTGAAATTGTCGAACCTGATTTCGATTCGTCGGACTTGATTCTAGTCGAATCTGGACTTACAGTCGTTGTATCACTTCCATTAGATCCAACAAGAGCTGAAATTGGAACTTCTTCAGTCGTTGCTACAGTTTCCAATAAGTTTGGATCCACATCACTAAAATCAATTTCGACTTCTAATTCATTGGTATACGTTAATAATGTTCCTTCAACTTTTTTACGACTTACAATAATTTTTGTATTTGGATACAATGTTTTTGATAAGCATTGCTCTGCTAATGTATCTTCTAAATACTTCATAATCGCTCGACGTAATGGACGAGCTCCATAAATAGGATCGTAACCTTCATCCGTTAAAAATGCTTGAACTGCTAAATCAACAATTAAATTAATACCTTTTTCTTTTAATCGTTTTTGTACTGATTTAATTTGTAATTCACAAATTTCCCAAATATCAATTCGGGTTAAATGATTAAATACAATAATTTCATCAATACGATTTAAGAATTCTGGACGGAAAAAGTTTTTCAATTCGTCATTCACAAGTTTAGAGACACGTTCAAAAAGTTCAGGATCTCTAATGGGTTCGGGACCAGGTTCCCAACCAAGAACTGCATCTGGCGTAATTTTAAAGCCACGATCACCTTGATCCGATTTTGATTTAATTCCACTTTCCCGCTCAATAATTTTGGCACCTAAATTCGTAGTCATGATAATTAACGTATTTGTAAAATCAATCACACGACCTTTGGAATCAGTTAAGCGTCCATCATCTAAAATTTGTAGTAATAAATTAAAAACATCTGGGTGAGCTTTTTCAACCTCATCTAGTAAAACAACGGAATATGGTTTTGATCGAACTGCTTCAGTTAATTGACCCCCTTCATTATAACCAACGTATCCCGGAGGTGAACCAATTAATTTTGCTACCGTATGTTTTTCCATATATTCTGACATGTCTAGTCGAATCATACTGTCTTCAGTACTAAACATATACTCTGATAGTGCTTTCGTTAACTCAGTTTTTCCAACCCCCGTTGGGCCGGCAAAAATAAAACTTGCAATTGGACGATTTGGATTTCGTAACCCTACTCGGGCACGACGAATTGCTTTTGAAACAGCTACAACTGCGTGTTTTTGACCGATAATACGCTCATGAATTGTATCTTCCATTCTTAGTAAGCGTTCTGATTCAGAACCTGTAATTTTTGTCACAGGAATTCCAGTCCAATTAGAAATTACATCTGATACATCTGTTTCTGTTACCATATCGACATCACGACGACTAAATCCGCGCGCTTCATTTGTTAAAGCTGATTGCTTCATAATACGAATATGCGTCCGCACTTCCATTTCATGATCTAATAACTGTTTAGCAGCTTCAAAATCATGTTCCTTAATACATTCTTCCTTATCCTTAATAGTTTCCTGTAATTCATGCATTAAACTTCGTAAACCTAAAGGTAAGCGTCGGTTTTCTAATCGTACCCGTGCTCCGGCTTCATCTAATACATCAATTGCTTTATCTGGTAAATAGCGATCTGCAACATATTTATCAGAAAGAATTGCTGCTTGTTCTAAGGCTTTGTCATGATAACTTAATGTATGGTGTTGTTCAAATTTTGATCGTAATCCTCTCAGGATTTCAATCGTTGTCCCAACACTTGGTTCTTCT
Organism: Nitzschia sp. DOCU1; assembly: GCA_951394045.1. Lineage (NCBI taxonomy): Eukaryota > Bacillariophyta > Bacillariophyceae > Bacillariales > Bacillariaceae > Nitzschia > Nitzschia sp. DOCU1. Next base: position 92,004 of record OX596003.1, on the reverse strand, counting down.
ACATGAACCGGTTGGAAACGACGTTCTAATGCTGGATCACGTTCAATATATTTTCGATATTCATCATTTGTAGTTGCGCCAATACAACGGAACTTTCCTCGAGCTAATGCAGGTTTTAAGATATTTGCAGCATCAACAGCACCTTCTGCCGCACCCGCACCTACTAACGTATGAATTTCATCAATTACAATAATCACAGCAGAATCATTTTGAGCTTCTTCCACAATACGTTTTAATCGTTCTTCAAATTCACCACGATATTTCGTACCCGCTAGAATCGAACCAAGATCTAAAGCCATGATTAAACTGCCATCTAAGAAATCAGGAACTTTTTCCGTTAGAATTAGTTGGGCTAAACCTTCGGCAACAGCCGTTTTCCCTACACCAGGTTCACCAATTAGAACTGGATTATTTTTTGTTCGACGCGCCAATACAGCAATAACATCATCAATTTCTTTTTCACGACCAATCACTGGATCTAAGTTTCCATCAATCGCTTCTTTTGTAATATTTTCTGCATATTCATCTAAGGTTGGTGTTGGACTACCTTTTTTTTCACGTTCTAACAGGAATTTTTCCGCTTGGGTTAATGGACGTAAAATTTCTTCTTGTGTTTCTTCAATATACGTTAAAATTAAATTTCGTAACTTTTGAATATCCACATTTAGTTTATCTAATGTTCTCATTGCAACCCCATCCGATTCCGCAATAAGAGCTAATAAAATATGTTCGGTTCCAACAAAGTTTTGACCTAAATCTTTTCCTTCATGGACGGCCATCTCTAAAACTCGTTTTGCTCGTGGAGTAAATGGAATTTCGGAAGCCACAAATCCTGTTCCTCGACCGATATATAATTCGATTTCTTTCCGAGCTTTTTTTAATGTTACTTTGAGTTTTTTTAATGCTCGTGCACCAATACCATGTCGTTGTCCAATAACACCTAATAAAAGCTGTTCGGTTCCGACAAAGTTATGTCCCATTCGTCGAGCCTCTTCTTGAGACAACATAATAACCTTAATGGCCCCTTCCGTAAATTTTTCAAACATATAAAATTTTTGAAATCACGTTTTGTTTATTATAAAATCTATTCACTTTAGTATCTATTATACATAAATTTCAAAAGAATTTAGGAATTCTTTTTTCAGAGTCTGGAACAAATCAAAGGAAACTGGGAACGGAGGGACTTGAACCCTCACGCCTATCACTAGGCAATGGATTTTAAGTCCATCGTGTCTACCAATTTCACCACATTCCCATTGTTAATATTACTATCTTACTATAGATTGAAACAAAATGCAAGTCTATAGTTAAAATTATTATATTGAGTAAATCTTTTAGATATCAGAATCAAGAAATAAAAATCATAAGGCGGCACCCAGATTCGAACTGGGGATAGAGGATTTGCAATCCACTGCCTTACCACTTGGCCATACCGCCGACTATATCTCTATGATATGACTATTATAGTCTATAAAATTTAAAATAGAAAAGAAAGTTGGATCACTTGGTCTTTAATGAAACTAAAAATAAATAATATAAAAATTATTTATTTTTAGTTTATCGACGTTCCTAAAAATTTCGTTATGATAAACAAATACGATAGAATATTCCAGGAGCTAAATCAATTTCTGTTAATAAATCAAAAATTGGGACTTCAGGATCGTAAGAAATTTCTAAGATTCGCTTATGAACCCGAACTTCAAAATGCTCTCGTGAATCTTTATCGACATGAGGTGATCGTAAGACACAATAAATTCGTTTAGATGTTGGTAAGGTTACTAAACCAATTGAATTTAAAGATACATTGCTTAATGTATCTACTATTTTTTGACATGAAGCAACTAAAAGTTCGTGATTAAACGATTCTAATCTTACACGAATTTTAGCATTCGTTTTTATTTCCATAAAAATGTTTAATTATTTAATAATTTTAGAAACTACACCAGCTCCAATTGTTCTGCCACCTTCACGAATCGCGAATCGCATACCTTCTTCAATTGCAACAGGGTAAATTAGTTCTGAAGTCATTTTAATACGGTCACCAGGCATTACCATTTCAACACTTGAACCATCATCTGTTGTAAATTCAGTAATTGCACCTGTTACATCTGTTGTTCGAACATAAAATTGAGGTCGGTAACCTGTGAAAAATGGCGTACGACGCCCACCTTCATCACTTGTTAAAACATATACTTCAGATTCAAAGTTTGTATGTGGAGTAATTGTACCAGGTTTCGCTAATACCATTCCACGCTCAATATTTTCACGTGTTACACCTCGTAATAAGATACCTACATTATCACCCGCAAAACCTTCTTCTAAGGTTTTTTGGAACATTTCAATACCTGTAATTGTTGTTGTTTTAGTGTCAGTAATCCCAACAATTTCAACGTTATCGCCTACTTTTACAATTCCACGTTCAATACGACCGGTTGCAACTGTACCACGACCAGTAATTGAGAATACATCTTCAATTGCCATTAAGAATGTTTTTTCAGTATCACGTACTGGTGTTGGAATATACGCATCCACAGCATCCATTAAAGCAAAGATTTTGTCTACCCATGGATTATCACCACGTTTTAGATCTGGATTTGATGAAATTGCTTCAATTGCTTGTAAAGCAGATCCTGGACAAATTGGAATATCATCGCCTGGGAAATCATAAGCTGATAATAATTCACGAACTTCTAGTTCTACTAATTCTAATAGTTCATCATCATCTACTTGATCTTGTTTGTTTAAAAATACAACAATATCCGGAACCCCTACTTGTTTTGATAATAAAATATGCTCACGAGTTTGTGGCATTGGACCATCTGCCGCCGAAACTACTAAAATTGCTCCATCCATTTGTGCAGCACCTGTAATCATGTTTTTTACATAATCAGCGTGACCTGGACAATCTACGTGTGCATAATGACGGTTTGTTGTTTCATATTCTACGTGAGCTGTATTAATAGTAATACCACGAGCACGTTCTTCAGGAGCACTATCAATATCGGCATAGTTTTTAACAGCTGCACCTGTTTCTAACGATAAAGTTGCAGTAATGGCAGCTGTTAATGTTGTTTTTCCATGATCTACATGACCAATAGTACCAATGTTTACATGGGGTTTTGTCCGTTCAAATTTTTCACGAGCCATTTTAAAAATCCTTTTAAATTTTAAAAATTATAAGTAAGTAATAAGCTTTTAGCGAGAATACTTCTAGATTTCTTGAAGAAATTAATATCTAAAATGGGCAAAAGCCTTATTTGCTTCTGCCATTCGATGTGTTTCTTCCTTTTTCTTAATAGTATTGCCAATTTCGTTAGCGGTGTCAATAATTTCATTGGCTAATTTAATCGACATACTTCTTCCAACACGTTGCTTCGAATATTGAAGAATCCATCGTAACGATAAATTAGTTGCTCGAAATCCACTAACTTCAATTGGAACTTGGTAAGTAGAACCTCCAATTCGTCTAGCTTTTACTTCGACAATTGGACTTGCTTTTCGAATTGCTGTTTCAAAAATTTTTAATGGATCTTCGTTTGTTTTTTGTTTAATAATTTCAAACGCTTCATATACAATATTTTTTGCAGTAGTCTTTTTACCAGATTTCAAAATTCTTGAAATTAGTAAACTCACTAAGTAACTATTATAAATTGAATCCGTTTCAGGAAAACGTTTTTTGGAAATATTTCTACGTGACATAATGTATTTCTAACTATTGTTTATAAGAATAAAACAAAGGTTCATCCATGAACCTTCGTTTGAGTATGAATATCTAACAAACGTATACTAAGATTTTGGTTTTTTAACACCATATTTTGATCGACCTTGAGTTCTATCTTTTACTCCACCGGTATCTAAAGCTCCACGAATAATATGATATCGAACCCCAGGTAAATCTTTTACTCGACCTCCACGAATTAACACAACTGAATGTTCTTGTAAATTATGACCAATTCCTGGAATATAAGCTGTTACTTCAAAACCAGATGTTAGTCGCACACGAGCAACTTTTCGAATTGCGGAATTTGGTTTCTTTGGTGTCGTTGTATAAACTCTTGTACAAACACCACGACGTTGAGGACAATTCACAAGCGCCGGTGATTTTGTTTTTTTTTTAATTTGAATTCGTCTTGAACGAACTAATTGTTGTATAGTTGGCATAAAAATTTAAAGTATTAATAAATTATTGATCAGTTAGATTTAATCCATATTTTTTCATGAAGCGTTCCACTCGACCCTCACTATCTACTACAACTTGTGATTTCGTATAAAATGGATGATTTGCTAACCACATATCCACTTGTAGTTCTTTTTTAGTAGAACCAATTAAACAAAGTGGTTTTCCATCACATAAAACTGGTGTATTGTTTGACCATGTAGGATGTATATCTGATTTTGGCATAGTTTCTAATAAATATAAAAATTAACGTTTTGAGTATTGTGGTGCTTTTCGTGCTTTTCGTAAACCATATTTCTTCCGCTCTTTAATTCGAGAATCACGCGTTAAAAATCCAAAAGGTTTTAATACAATTCGATGTTGACTATCCATTTGACATAATTGTCTTGCAACTCCAAGTTGAATTGCTTCGGCTTGACCTGTTAGACCCCCACCTTTCACAACCGCTACAATATCAAATTGTTTTTCTAAGTTTAATGCTTTTAATGGAGCCCAAACAGTATTTAAATATGTGTCATTATATTGTAAATATTTTGTTCCAGAAAGTTTATTTATGATTAAATTTCCGTTTCCTGGAATAATAAAAACACGTGCAACGGCTTGTTTTCGTTTTCCAAGTCCAATATTTGTTTTTTGATAAATTAATTCGGTCATAGTTTTAACTAGTTTAATTTTTGGAATTTCTATTGAATACTTGAGTATAAATTGGAAATATCAATTTCGATTGGATTTTGTGCTTGATGTTGATGATTTTGATCATTGTAAATGCGTAAGCGTCTCATTAATCGTTTCGCTTCTGTTTCTGCTAACATTCGTTTAACAGCTCGTTCAATTGTCAATTGAGGAAGACAATCGGAAACATTTTTAATTTTTAATGAATGTCCAGGTCTTCCTGGATTGTAAACAAGATAATGTTTACTCTTTTCATTTATAATAATAGAGTCAGCATTTACCAAAATAACATAATCTCCGGTATCTATAGAAGGGTGATAGTGAGATTTTACTTTTCCCTTCAATAAACTTGTAATAACTGTTGCAAGTCGGCCTAATGTTTGACCTTTACAATCAATAAGATACCAATTGCGATTTTTGTAACTTTGAATTGGTAAAAATGTTTTATTTAATGAATTCATAATTATTTTGATTGGAAATAAAATAATAGGTTTGTTATTTTAAAATAATACCTAATTTATTTTTTAATGTCGAAAAAACTTCATCAGCTGATTTTCGACCAAAGTTTTTAAGTTCTTGTAATCTTTCTGGAGAATAGTGAAGTAAATCTCCAACGGTATTAATTTGAGCTTTTTTTAAACAATTATAAGCCCGTACCGATAATTGTAACTCTTCAATGGCAATATTCGTATATGGTTCAATACTGATTGAAGATGTTTTGGACGGTACTTCACTTTTTGTATTGGTCTCCTTGTTTTCAATTAAAGCTAGAAATAAATCAATTGTAACTTGAGCCGCAGATTTAATAGCTTCAGTTGGAGAAATACTACCATTTGTCCAAACATCTAAAAATAGTCGTTCGGTTATAGCATTTGAATTGTCATAGACATTTTCAATCTTAAAATCAACTTTCTGAATTGGCATAAAAATAGCATCTAATTGCAAATAATTTTCATTCTCTTCTAAGAAAGTTTGGGATGCTAATCTATAACCCATTCCGTATTCTAATTTAAATTCAATTTCCAAAATATTCGAAGTTGAAATTGTCATAATATATTGATTTGGATTAACAATTTCGACCGTTGACGGTAATTGAATCAAATCGGCTGTAACGACCGCAGGTCCTTGAATCTTTAAGCGACCAAATTGAGGAGTTTCTGTTTTACTTTTTAAAACAATTTCTTTTAAATTTAATAAAATTTCTAATATATCTTCTCGAACTCCTGGAATGGTTGAAAATTCATGGCTAATACCTGCAATTCGAATTGCAGAAATAGCCACTCCACCTAAATCATTTAGAAGTACTCGGCGTAATTGATTTCCAATAGTAATTCCTTGTCCAGGTCGTAATGAATTAATCAAAAATTGACCGTGACAAGCACCCGATTCAATTGTTTCAGAGTTTAGACATGTAATAGAAAGGTTACTCATAATTTCATTTACTAGAAAAACGAATTTTAAACTCGACGACGTTTGGGTGGTCGACATCCATTATGTGGAACAGATGTTATATCTTGAATTGACGTAATTTCAAATCCGGCACCTTCAATTGCTCGAATTGCTGTTTCACGACCAGAACCTTGTCCTTTTACTAAAATTTCAACATTTTTCATACCTGTACTTAGCGCAATCAATGCTGCTTTTTCCGCAGCGGTTTGAGCGGCAAACGGTGTACTTTTACGAGCTCCTTTAAATCCAGAACTACCAGCCGAGGCCCATGAAACCGTATCGCCTGTTAAATTCGTAATTGTTACAATTGTATTATTAAATGTTGATTGAATATGAACCACACCACTTGCAAAACTACTTTTATCTTTTTTCGTAGTTGGTTTTCTATTTGTTTGTGCCATATAAAAATTTCAAATAATTCTTAGTACAAATAAAGTTATTTTTTCTTACCAGTAACGGTCTTTTTCGCTCCACGTCGACTTCGAGCATTTGTTCGAGTTCGTTGACCTCGAACTGGGAGACTATTTCGATGTCTTTTTCCACGATGACAATTGATTTCATTTAATCGTTTGATATTTAAACCATTTAATCTTCGTAAATCACCTTCTAATTTAAGATCACTCTCTTCAATCGTTTGACGTAAGGCTACTGTTTGTTCAGTTGTTAAATCATAAACTCTTACATCGGAATCAATCTCAGCACTTTCAATAATTTGCTTAGCTGTTGTAAGACCAATTCCATGAATGTAAGTAAGGGCATATGCAATTTTTTTATTTCTTGGCAAATCAACACCAACTAATCTTACCATGTTTAAACTCCTTTAAAATATTATCCTTGACGTTGCTTATGTTTTGGATTTGAACAAATCACCATAACTTTTCCATGCCGTTTAATTAAACGACATTTATCACACATTTTCTTTACTGAAGGACGAACTTTCATATTTCTTGTTGATTAGTTTAAATACTATTTTTTAATTTATTCATATTGATTGTTATAGACATTCGAGTAATAAATATTATCGATTTCACGAAGTAAGTCTAAAACAACACCCGCTAAAATTAATAATGAAGTGGTACTCAAATTACTAAGAGCCGTAATATTTAATGTCGATTCAATGAAATTTGGTACAACAACGATAATTGCTAAGATTATTGCTCCAATTAAGGTTATTCGATTTATTACTCGTTTTAAATAAAATATCGTTTGTAATCCTGGTCGTATTCCCGGTATCGTAACTGCCATTTTTTGAAGTTGATCGGAGATATCTTTTGGTTTTAGAACAATCGAAGAATAAAAAGAACTAAATACCAAAATTAGACTTACATAACCAATCCAATATAAAAATTTAAACGAGCTTAAAAAATTTAACCATGGAAAAATTCCTAAATTGATTAGATAATTTGGAAGCACTAAACAGGCAGTTGTTAAAATAATAGGCATTACACCTGCTTGATTTAAACGTAATGGTAAATAAGACTGAATTCCCTCTTGGCTCGAAAATTGATTTAATTGTTTAGATGAAATCAATGGAATTTTTCGAATCCCTGTTTGTAAGAAAACAATTCCATATAACGAACTAAGAATTAATATACTTACTATTACAATTGAACTCAAAGTAAAATTATCAGTATTTTCAACAACTAATTTTTGAAAAAGATTTGGTAAGTTTGAAACAATATTCGTATAAACCAATAATGAAGTACCATTTCCTAAGCCATAATCTGTTATTAGTTCACTTAACCATAATACAATCATGGCCCCGGTGGTTAGCCACAAGATTATTTCTGCTGCGAGAATCCAATTCCAATCAAATAAGACTTGTCTCAAATATAGTGCAACACCAGCGCTTTGAATAATTGCCCACCCAAGAGTGATAACGCGGGTTAATCGAGTAATTGATCGACGGCCAGATAAGTCCCCTTCTTTTTGTAATTTTGCAAGTTTTGGAGAAAAACCTAAAAGTAATTGAACAAAAATAGTCGCATTGATATAGGGAAAAATATTTAACGTAAAAACTCCAATCACAAATGTATTGGATCCGGAAAATGTACTAATGACATTTTTTGCAACGGAGTGTCTTTCAATATAAAAAGCTAAATCGCTATGATTGATTCCAGGAACTGGAAGAAATGTTCCAATTCTAATCAATAATAGAATTCCCAAACTAAACAACAAGCGATCTAATAAAATATCTTTAATTTGTTTATTAATCTTCATTGTTTTATTTGTATAGAAATAATTCTTTTAATCTAAATTTAGATTACGTTTCTTAGCCACTTGCGATTTAGTTGTTAAACTATTTAGAGCACAAACTGACGCACGGGCATTATTTAATAAATTGTTTGATCCAAGTTGCTTCGCAATGACATTTTTAACACCGGCTACTTCCAGTACAATTCGAACCGCTCCTCCGGCAATTACACCAGAACCTTCAATCGAAGGTCGCATAATTACTCTACAAGCTCCAAAATTTCCAATTACAGGATGAGGAATAGTTAACGATTTTGTCAGTGGAAATTCAATTAAATTTTTTCGACCATCTGTTTTTGCTTTTTTAAAAGCATTTACAACATCATCGGCTTTTGCAACCCCAACACCCACTTTGCCATTTTCATCTCCAACTACAACAATTGCTCGAAAACTTAGTTTTTTACCACCTTTCGTTACTTTTGAAACTCGACTAATTTTAATTAATCGTTCGACAAATTTAGGTTCTTGAACACTATTGGTACGTCGAGAATTTTTTTTATTTATTTTTTTTAAATCACTACTCATAAAACTATATTTAATTTGTGTTTAATTCATTACAAATTCGAATTTAAAATTGTAAACCACCTGTTCTAGCTCCATCTGCTAAGGCTTTAATCCGTCCATGATATAGATACGGACCACGATCAAAAACAATTTTTGTAACATTTTTTTTTAAACTTAATTCTGCTAACTTTTCTCCCATACGTCGAGATGCATCACAAGTCCGTCCATTTGATAAACTAAGCTTAATTGATCGATCTAATGTCGAACAAGCTAACAATGTTTTCGAATTGGTATCATCAATAATTTGAGCATAAATATGTTCATTTGAACGATATATGGATAATCTTGGCCGTTCTAGAGTTCCTTTTACAGTTCCACGTAAAGCTTCCCGCTTTAACTTTTTATACTTATTAGGTTTTAATTTCTTATTTTTATTTTTTAATTTTAATAACGTTCGTTTTGATAATTTCATAACTGTAATGGTTAATTTTTTAAAAATAGAAAAGGATTAAATTCCAGATGGAAAATAAAGAATTAGAACTAGAATTTCTTTATTTTCCAGCTTTTCCAGCTTTTCGAATAATTTGTTCATCTTTATACAAAATTCCTTTTCCTTTATAAGGTTCCGGACGACGCCAAGCTCTAATATTGGAAGCAAATAAACCTAATTTTTCTTTATCACATGATTTTAAATTAATAGTTGTATTCTGAACTACTTCCACAGAAATACCTTCTGGAATAGCCATTTTAACAGGATGACTATAGCCTAAACTTAAGGTAATTTCCTGACCTTGGACTGCAGCTCGATATCCAACACCTTTTAAAACCAACGTTAATTGGAATTGTTCTGAAACACCAATTACCATGTTATTAATAAGTGTACGATATAGACCATGTAAAGAACGAAGATCTCGTGCTTCAGTGTTAAGACTAACTTTTAAAAAATTTGTCTCCTGTTGAATTCCAATGATGTCCGGAATGGTTAGTTCTAAACTTCCAAATTTTCCTTGAATGGTAATCTGTGAATCTGTTTGATTAACTTTAACACTATCTGGAATAGGGATTGGTAATTTTCCTATGCGTGACATTTTTAAAACTCCTTAATTTACCAAATATAACATAATACTTCACCACCAATGCCTAACTCTTTAGCTTTTAGATTTGTCATAACACCTTTTGAGGTAGACAAAATGGCAATTCCTAAATCATCTAAAATTTTTGGCAGTTCTTTTGAGTTTTTATAAACACGTAAACCAGGTTTACTAACTCTTTGAATTTCACTTATAACCGCAGTTCTTGATTTTCCTGTATATTTTAAGGAAAGTAATAAGTACTCGCGATTGTTCTCTTGATACGGTTCAAAATCTTCAATAAATCCTTCATCTTTCAGAATAGTCGTAATAGCTAGTGACATTTTTGTAACTGGAATTTGAACGATTTGATGTTTGACCATTGTTGCATTTCGAATGCGTGTTAACATATCTGAAATAGTATCTGTTACCACAGTTATCTCCTTCTTAAATTTAATTAGTAATTCTTTATTCTTGTGACCAACGTTTCCGTTTTAAGTGGCGTTTTCGATCCCAGACTTGACTTACTTCTGAGAAAGAGGAATATTTTTCATAATAACCACAATCATTTAATGGGAATCGTAAAAATTTAAATAAGATCATACCATTTAAAATTTTATCAATCGATTTTGACTGATATTTAGGAGACGATTGATCTAATACAATCGTGATTGTAAAACCTTCTGTTCGATCTACATCATCATAATTAATTTCTGGAAAAATTAATTGCTCTTTTAACCCAAATGTATAATTTCCTGCTTTATCAAAGCTTCGTAAAGATAAACCTCGAAAATCACGAATTTGAGAAAATGTAAAAAATAATAATTTTGTTAAAAACGCATACATTTTTTCACCTCGTAAAGTAACATTTAATCCTAACTCCATATCTTCACGAATTTTAAATCCAGCAATTGCCTTTTTAGATCTTGTAATAATTGGTTTTTGACCCGTAATGGCTTCAAATTCTTCAATATTTTTTTTCAAAATATTCGTATTTTGAGCGGTTAATCCTAATCCACGATTAATTTGAATTTTTTTTAACTTTGGAACACTATGCGGATTTTGAAATCTTGAAGGAGTATTCTTGATTAAAATTGGCTTAATTCCTTTTTCATATTCGTGTTTAATATTTTCAAGTAAATTATGAATATCCGCAATTTCTTCCAATGAATGTTGATTTAGCATATTAATCTTTTAAATTTAATTTAACATTTGAATGATGAATAGGTGCTTCCATTTGTTTAATTTCGCCGATTTCGTTGACAGCATTTGGTTTAACATGTTTAAACTTAAAGTTAATTCCTTGAACAATGATTTTTCCTGTTGCTTTATTAACTTTTAGAACTTCTCCTGTTTCATTTTTATGAAAACCAGACGTAACCATTACTTGGTCACCTACTTTGACATGAATTTTTTGTTTCTTTGACATTTTATAAAACCTCTGGTGCTAAGGATACAATTTTTGAAAAATTTTTATCTCGAATTTCACGTGCTACAGGACCAAATACTCGAGTTCCACGTGGATTATTATCGGCATTGACAACGACAGCAGCATTATCGTCAAATCGAATATACATTCCGTCTGCTCGACGAATTGTTTTTTTCGTTCTAACAACAATTGCTTTCACGACATCGGAACGTTTCACTGGCATATTCGGAATTGCTTCTTTGACAACTGCAATAATTGTGTCACCAATTGTGGCATATTTTTTGTTACCACCTAATACTCTAATACACATTACTTTTTTAGCACCGGTATTATCCGCTACTGTTAAAATTGTTTGAGGATAAATCATAAAATAATAGTTAACTTATTAAAGATGATTTTGAAAGAATTTCAATTAACTTCCAACGTTTTCTTTTACTTAATGGTCGACATTCTTGAACTAATACTTGATCACCAATATTACATAATTCTTGCTCATCATGAGCTAAATATTTTTTCGTTTTTACCAATGTTTTTGAATAAATTGGATGTGGATATCGGTTCTCAATTTTAACAACAATCGTTTTTTGCATCTTATTACTAATGACGATACCAACTTGTTGCTTAACTGGCATTTAAAACTCCTTAAATTGATAATTTAAATACTTTATTTTTTTTCTTCTAAACTTTCTAAACGTAAAGTTAAAAGCGTTTTTAATTGGGCTAAGCGACGTTTTGTAGATTTTATTTCATGAGATTTAAAATTTTGACGTGTAGCTTTTTTAAAACGCAAATTAAATAACTCAGTTTCAGTTTCAATAATCGCTTCAGAAATCTCTGAATTTGAAAGTGAAATAATATCAGTAAATTGAGGTAGACTCATCTTTTATATACTAGTATCTTTATTAATAAATTTTGTTTTCAATGGCAATTTATAAGCAGCTAGATTGAATGCTGCTTTGGCAACTTCTTCAGGCACAGAACTAATTTCAAAAAGAATTGTTCCAGGTCGTACAACAGCTACCCAATAATCCACGGCCCCTTTACCAGATCCCATTCTAGATTCGGCTGCGCGCGCTGTAACCGTTTTATCTGGAAAAATTCGAATCCATAACTTGGCACCACGTTTTGTATATCGGGTAATAGTACGACGCGCTGCTTCAATTTGACGGGAAGTAATCCAAGTTGGCTCTAAGGCTTGTAACCCAAAATTACCAAAGCAAATTTCATTTCCACGGGTTGCTTTACCACGCATACGTCCTCGATGGTATTTTCTATATTTTGTTCTTTTTGGACTTAACATAACAAATTAATTAAATAAAACTATAAATTTTTTGAATTAGTAATTTCTTATTTAGATAAAATTTCATTTCTAAATAACCAAACTTTAATTCCTAATACTCCATAAATTGTATTAGCTTCGGTTGTAGCATAATCAATATCAGCTCGTAATGTTTGTAAGGGAACTCGTCCTTCACGAATCCATTCACTTCTTGCAATTTCGGCGCCGTTTAAACGTCCAGAGACTTGAATTTTGATACCATTTACATTTTGTTTTTGAGCCCGTTGTAAAGCTTCACGAATAGCTCGTCTAAACGCAATTCGTTTTTCTAATTGTTCTGCCACTAAATCGGCAAGAAGATTGGCATCTAAATCAACTTTTGGAACTTCAAAAACTTTAATTGTTACTTGACGATTTGAAGGTAAGATTTTTTTCAAATGGCTTAGTAAATTTTCTAGTCCGGAGCCAAGTTCACCTACTAAAATTCCAGGTTTTCCAGTTTCAATGGTTAATTGAATTTGATCATTTAAGCTATTTCGATCAATAGTTAAATTGGAAATATTATTTGGTTTTGCAATACTTTTTATATATGTGCGGATTTTATCATCTTCTTCTACAATAGTTGCATACTGATTAAAATTAGCGTACCACGTTGACTTGTGATCTTGTGTAATACCTAATCTGAATCCTAAAGGATGTGTTTTTTGCCCCATAGAATTAGTCCTTTTAATTGAAAATCATAATTAGTTCGTTTCTGTCATAATTACTGTAATATGACATGTTGGTTTTAAAATTTTATATGCTCGACCTTGAGCACGCGGGCGAATTCTTTTTAATTTAGGTCCTTCATCGGCAAATATTTCCTCAATAACTAATTTTTTTTTATCTAATCCATAGTTATGTTTGGCATTTGCCGCCGCAGAATGAACTACTTGCCAAATCGGCCCGCCGGCTTGATAAGGTAAGAATTCTAAAATCATTAATGCTTCTTGATAGGAGCGACCTCGAATTTGATCAATAACTCTTCGTATTTTATGAGGAGACATTCGAATATATTTCGCTACTGCTTTAACGGATTGCGAATTTGTCATATGTAATTGTGTTTAATATATATACTTCAAGTAATATCAAATAATTTTCGATTTTCAAGCTTGAAATCAATTCCAAAGTTACCATAAAGACTCTTGTTGTTTCATTGGAATTTTAGTTCGATATAAAAGCTTAATGGTTATAGAATGAAAAGATTCAAAACTTGAATCAGTCATTTGTAAAAATTTGTTTGTTTTAGAAACTTCCGTAATATAGATTTCTTGAATCCAGATATCGAAAAAGTTAATCGAAAAATTATTTTGCAATGAAAGAACCGGGGAATATAAAAGTGCTAAAAGATTATCTCGTTCACTTGGATTTGACTTTAACAAATATAAAATATCATCAATCGCATAATATAGATATTTATTTTGAAAACTATTTAATAAAAATTTAGCAACGGAAGATAAGTTCTTTTCGTATTTTATCTGGAAGGTCTTCGATGTCAGTTCGTTTGGATTAGGATAGACAAAGGGTTTGCCTTCGCTTCTATTCGTTGATTTCCGTTTTTTGGTAACCGAAATCTCTTCCTTACATTTACATCGAATTTCATATAAAATTCGATTCATTCGATTTTTAGTAATTATCGTTTCCCTTTTCTATCAGCTTTGATATGAGTTTTAAAATTTCTTGTGGATACAAATTCACCTAATTTATGACCAACATATTGATCTGAAATAAAGACTGGAACATGTTGTTTACCATTATAAATGGCAATTGTAAATCCAACCATGCTCGGCAAAATCGTGGAAGAGCGAGACCAAGTTGTAATTGTATCTTTTTTGCCTACTTCGTTCATTTTATTAATTTTCTTTAACAGATGATAAGCAACAAATGGACTTTTTTTTAATGATCTTGTCATTTGAAAATAATTTTAGTTATGTATACAATAGTTAGTTAACCACGTCGACGAAGAATATAAGCATCACTTAATTTTTTACGTTTTCGTGTTTTGATACCTAATGCTGGTTTACCCCATGGTGTTAATGGTCTAGTTCTACCAATAGGTGTTCGACCTTCACCACCACCATGTGGGTGATCACAAGGGTTCATTACCGAACCACGAACTGTTGGTCGTTTTCCTAACCATCGAGTTCGACCAGCTTTTCCACTTTGAACTAAAAAGGCATCGTTATTACTTACTTCCCCAATTGTCGCAAAACATTCTTTTCGAATTAAACGAATTTCTTTTGATGGTAACCGTAAAGTTACATAGTCACCTTCTTTTGCTAGTATCTTTGCCGATGTTCCAGCTGATCGAACAAGTTGACCTCCTCGATTTGGAATTAATTCAATATTATGAATTGAAGTTCCTAATGGAATATTCATTAAAGGTAAAGTATTTCCAATTTGAAATGGTGCTTCTAAGCCAGATAAGATTTTATGTCCAACTTCTAAGCTTTTACTATGTAAAATATAGCGTTTTTCACCATCTGTATAATGAATTAAGGCAATTCTTGCATTTCGATTTGGGTCGTATTCAATAGCCGCTACCGTTCCTTCAATACCGTATTTATTACGTTTAAAGTCAATTAGACGATAACGTCTTTTGTGTCCACCACCGCGATGACGAATCGTAATAATACCACGATTATTTCGTCCTTTATTCCGATGATTTTTTTGAAGTAAACTTTTTTCGGGTTTTGACTTTGTGATTTCCGTAAACGCCGAAAGTGCTCGATTTCTTGTACCTGGTGTATATGATTTATAAAGACGAATACTCATAAACGTTAGTAGTTTTTTAATTATTAATTTTCAGTAAATAAGTTTATTACGTCACCTTCTTTTAAACTTACAATTGCTTTTTTATATTGGGGTTTCCAGCCAATAAATTTACCAACACGTTTTTTCTTACGAGGAAGACGACATGTATTTACGTTTATTACTTTAACATTGAATAAGTATTCAATTGCAGCTTTAATTGTAAGTTTATCTGAATAACGATCAACGATAAAACTGTACTGATTGTTTT
This sequence comes from Nitzschia sp. DOCU1, assembly GCA_951394045.1. Lineage (NCBI taxonomy): Eukaryota > Bacillariophyta > Bacillariophyceae > Bacillariales > Bacillariaceae > Nitzschia > Nitzschia sp. DOCU1. The sequence goes on along the minus strand of OX596003.1, from coordinate 76,110 downwards.
CTAAAAGTCTTGTCGCTTTATCTGTAATAATAGGGTATTTGATAATTTGTGCATTCGAATCGGAAGAGTTAATCACAATAAATCTCCTTTATAGTATTTAAGGCTAATGGAGTTAAAAGAATTTGTTTTGCTTTTAATACACTAAGCGTATTCAAATTTGAAGCTAAAATTAGTTCGACATTTTTGATATTTTGCGTTGCTAATTTTAACGAAAGTGTTTTTTGAGCAACAACGACTAATACTTTTTGATCTAAATTTACAGAACATTTTTGACAAATGTCTAAAAAGCTTTTTGTCTTAGAATCTGGTACTCCATTCTCTAAATTTTCAATAACTAAAATAGCATTTTTTTTGTTATACAATAACGTTTGTAAAGCTAACCGGCGTTCTTTTTTATTTAATTTTATTGAAACAGTTTTTGGTTTTGGCCCAAAAGTAACACCACCACCTTTCCATAAAGGTGAACGATTAGAACCAGCTCTTGCTCGACCTGTTCCTTTTTGACGCCATGGTTTACGGCCACCACCTCGAACTTCACTTCGAGTTTTCGTGGAAACAGTTCCTTGACGTTGAGAATTATAATGTCTTAAAAGATCTTTATGTAATAAATAATTACCCGAAGTTTCCAAAACATTTAATTGTAATTCTTGAGTACCTTCTAAAGGTTTTCCTGTTAAATCTAAAGGAGTATATTTTATAAATTTTTGAACGGTCATACTTGATTTTGCTAATAATAAGGTTTGACTTGAATCGTTATTAGTTTGAAGGAATAATACTTACTAAATTTCCCGGCTTTCCTGGAACAGAACCTTTCACAACTAAAATATTTTCTTCTAGATTTAATTGAATAACTTTTAATTTTTTAATTGTTGTAATTTTGTTCCCTACTTGCCCAGCCATTTTTTTACCTGGTAAAACACGACCTGGAGTTGTACCCATACCAATTGAACCAGGTGCACGATGATTTTTAGAACCATGTGTCATTGGCCCGCGTGCAAAATTATGACGTTTTTGTAATCCAGTAAATCCTTTTCCAATTGTTTTTCCTTGAATATCTACGAGTTGACCCGAAGACAGTAAATCTACTTTTAAAGTTTGTCCAACTTCAAAGTCATGATTACTCTCAATTCGAAATTCTCTTAAATATTTTAAAGGCTGGATATTTGATTTTTGTAAATGGCCTAATTCTGGCTGAGTTAGATATTTACTTGAAACATTACTATAGCCAACTTGAATTGAATCGTAACCTTCTTTTAATTCTGTTTTTACTTGTGTAACAACACATGGACCAACTTTTAGAATGGTAACTGGAATAATATTTCCAGCTTCATCAAAAATTTGTGTCATACCAATTTTATTTCCTAATAAACCTACACTCACGGTAGTCCTCCAAATAGTTTTTATAACAAATTAACAATAGAATTTAAAGTTTAAGAATTTGATAAACTAATTAAAATTAGTAAATCCTATTCGAGAGTATAATTTGCTCTATTCATTTTGTCTACAAGACATATATTAACACTGTTATTTAAAAGTAAATTCTTACGGATGTTGAGGTTACAGAAAGATTCTCTCAATACTTTATAATTATTACTAAAACTAATAATAAATAATATATTAACGATATGGCAAAAGTTGTAGGAATTGATTTAGGTACGACAAATTCTGTAGTAGCGGCTATCGAAGGTGGACAACCAAGCGTAATTATTAACGCAGAAGGATTAAGAACAACACCTTCGATTGTGGCATATACAAAAAAACAAGAGTTATTGGTAGGACAAATTGCAAAACGACAAGCTGTAATTAATCCAGAAAATACCTTCTTTTCAGTAAAACGATTTATTGGATCAAAAGAAAGTGAAATCTCGGCAGAAGCAAAACAGTTACCATATAAAGTAACAAAGGATTCTAATGACAACATTAAGATTAAATGTCCAGCATTAAATAAAGAATTTAGCCCTGAAGAAATCTCGGCTCAAGTGTTACGAAAACTAATTAGTGATGCCAAAACTTATTTAAGCCAAGATGTAACTCAAGCGGTTATAACCGTTCCTGCTTATTTTAATGATTCTCAAAGACAAGCAACAATGGATGCTGGCAAAATTGCCGGAGTTGAAGTTTTACGAATTATTAATGAACCAACAGCAGCATCATTGGCTTATGGTTTAGACAAAAAACAAAATGAAACAATTCTTGTTTTTGATTTAGGCGGGGGAACTTTTGATGTTTCAATTTTAGAAGTAGGGGATGGAATTTTTGAAGTTTTAGCAACAGCTGGAGATACTAATTTAGGAGGAGATGATTTTGATAAGGTTTTAGTGAACTGGTTAATGAAGGATTTTAAAGAACAAGAAGGAATTGATTTATCAACAGATATTCAAGCTTTACAACGATTAACAGAAGCGGCTGAAAAAGCAAAAATGGAATTATCAACGGTTGATAAAACTAATATTTCATTACCATTTATTACTGCTGATCAAACGGGTCCAAAACATATTGATAAAGAATTAACTCGAGAAACGTTTGAAAAATTATGTGAAAATTTAATTGCTCGGTGTCGAATTCCAGTAGAAAAAGCGTTAACAGATGCACGATTAGATAAATCTGATATTAATGAAGTAGTTTTAGTTGGTGGTTCGACACGAATTCCTGCAATTCAGCAATTAGTTGAGTCCTTAACTGGAAAAAAACCGAATCAATCGGTAAATCCAGACGAAGTTGTGGCGATTGGAGCTGCGATTCAAGCAGGTATTTTAGCCGGTGAAATTAAAGATATCTTATTATTAGATGTTACTCCATTATCGTTAGGGGTTGAAACATTAGGTGGTGTTATGACAAAAATTATTGCTCGAAACACAACAATTCCGGTGAAAAAATCAGAAATGTTCTCAACAGCTGTAGATAATCAAACAAATGTAGAAATTCATATTTTACAAGGAGAACGCGAACTTGTAAATGGTAATAAAAGCTTAGGTAATTTCCGATTAGATGGAATTCCGTCAGCAAATCGAGGTGTTCCACAAATTGAAGTAACATTTGATATTGATGTAGATGGTATCTTATCGGTAAAAGCAAAAGAAAAAGAAACTGGCGTAGAACAATCTGTAACTATTCAAGGCGCTTCTACATTAAATGAAAGTGAAGTTGAAAGTATGTTAGCAGATGCTGAAAAATACGCTTCCGCGGATAAAGAAAAAAAAGAAACAATTGATTTAAAAAATCAAGCCGAAGCGTTATGTTTTGAAGCGGAAAAAGAATTAACCTTATTAAAAGATAAAATTGGTAATGAAAAACAAGAAACGATTTCTAAATTAATTGAAAGAATTCGACAAGCAAGTCAAAATGATCAAATGGATAGTTTAAAATCTTCGTTAGAAGAGTTAAAAACAGCAATGACTGAAATGATGGCTTCAAAGGCTGATTTTGAATCAAATTCAGATCCAATGTCAAACTTAAATGATTTATAAGAAATTATTTTCACTTTCAACGAATATTAATAAATTAATATTAATATTCGCTGGAAGTAATATTATCATCCACAATAATACATTCCGTTGTTAAAATCATACTTGCAATGGATGTTGCATTTTGTAATCCAGAACGAGTTACTTTTGCAGGATCTACAATTCCTTCTTCATACATATTTCCAAATGTATTTTTGGCCGCATTGTAACCAATTTCAAATTCTTGTTGTTGAACTTCTTCAATAATTACAGGACCGTTAATACCAGCATTTTCCGCAATTCGTTTTAATGGTGCTAAAATAGCTCTAGAAATAATCATTGCTCCTATAAACTCATCTTCTTTTAAATTATTTTTAGACCAAGTAACTAAATTCTCAGATAAATGAGCTAAGGTTGCTCCTCCACCTGGAACAATTCCTTCTTCAACAGCGGCTCTTGTTGCATTAATCGCATCTTCTAATCGTAATTTTTTGTCTTTCATTTCAGTTTCGGTTACCGCACCAACTTTAATAACCGCAATTCCACCAGACAATTTTGCAATTCGATCTTGTAATTTTTCTTTTTCATAAGCAGTATCTGCTAGATTAGCTTGTTTTCTTAATTGTTCACATCGAACTTTAATATCATTTAATGTTTGACCATCCGCAACAATAGTTGTTGTATCTTTTGTAACAATAATTCGACGAGCTTGACCCAATAAATTTAATTGAATTGTATCTAAACTTAATCCCGCATCTTGAGTAACAACGGTTCCTCCAGTTAATATTGCAATATCAGCTAACATTTGTTTTCGTAATTCACCAAATCCTGGAGCCCGAATCGCAACAACATTCACAATTCCACGTAATTTATTTAAAATTAACGTCGCTAATGCTTCTTTTTCAACATCTTCTGCAATAATAAGAAGAGGTCGTTTTGTTTTTGTAATTTGTTCTAAAATTGGTAATAAATCTTGTTGAACTAATGTAATTCGTTTATCTGTGATTAATATATAAGGATTGTCATAAGAAACTTCCATTTTATCAGTATTAGTAATGAAATATGGAGAGATAAATCCTTTTTCTAACTTCATTCCTTCTGTAATTTCTAATTCGGTTACAATTCCTTTTCCTTCTTCTAAGGAGATAACACCTTCTTTTCCAACCTTTGCTAAAGCATCAGCAATTAACGAACCAATTACGTCATCATTACCTGCTGAAATAGAAGCTACATGTTGAATGGCTTGAATGTCTTCCACTGGTTGAGCGAACTCATTGATTTGGGTAACTAGATATTGAGTTGCCTTTTCCATTCCTAATTTGATCGAAATAGGGTTTGCTCCAGCTGCCACATTTTTTAAACCTTCTTTTACCATTGCATAAGCTAAAACAGTTGCAGTTGTTGTTCCATCACCAGCAACATCATTTGTTTTAGAAGCAGCTTGACGAATTAATGAAACACCTGTATTTTCAATATGATCGGTTAAACTAATTTCTTTTGCAATTGTAACTCCATCATTTACAATTTGTGGAGATCCATAGGCTTTTTCTAATACTACATTTCGACCTTTGGGTCCTAAAGTAACAGAAACTGCTTCTACCATAATTTCCATTCCACGCTCTAAAGCTCGACGAGCATTATCTTGATATAAAATTTTTTTTGCCATTTTTTTTGTAGTTGTATTAATAATAATAGTTAACGAATTACTCTAAACAAATTCCTTATTATTTTACAAGTAGAAAATTCAACTCTTTTCATTTTTTTTAACTTTACGAATGAATTGCAATTCGAGTATAATTCATAATTAAAATCATGTTTGGGGCTTGTAGCTCAGTGGACTAGAGCACGTGGCTACGAACCACGGTGTCAGGGGTTCGAATCCCTTCTTGCCCAATACTTTACGTATCATGATTTAATCTTATTTTAAATAAGATTTTGGGGTGTCGCCAAGTGGTAAGGCTGCGGACTTTGACTCCGCCATTCGTAGGTTCAAATCCTGCCACCCCAGTTCGTAATTTCTATTAAAGAATTTTATATTCAAAAAAGTTGTTTTCTAATTTTAGAAACTGCATAATGAAGATAATTATTATAGATTATTATTCTAAAATAAATATCGAATTATGGAAGCTAAAATTCAATTTATAAAAGGCTTAGATGAGCAAGTCTTACCAGATGTTCGTTTAACCCGATCACGAGATGGGAGTACAGGAACCGCCACGTTTCGTTTCAAAAATCCAAATATTTTAGATAAAAGTACAGCAAAAGAAGGGGAAATTACTGGAATGTACTTAATTGATGAAGAAGGAATTTTAGAAACTCGAGATATAAATGCTCATTTTATTAATGGAAAGCCAGAAACTATTGAATCGATTTATATTATGAAAAGTCCAAAAGCTTGGGAACGATTTATGAGATTTATGGAACGTTATGGAACAACAAATGGATTAGTATTTACAAAAGCTAGTTAATTACCTAAAAATATTATAAAAATTCAAAAATGCAAATATCATTACGATGGGTTAATGAATTAGTAAATCTTACAACAGTTAATTTAGACGATTTAATTACTCGATTAACTCTTGGTGGATTTGAAGTCGAAGAGATTTTAGAAGTTGAATTATTGAATACAACGACGACAGCCTTAGAAATTTCTGCAACAGCCAATCGATCGGATAGTTTATCCATTCAAGGTCTGTCTTTAGAAATTGCAGCTTTATTGAATAATATACCTAAACGAACAAGGTATTCTATCAACGTTTGTCCCTGGTCTCAATTATTGGAAACTATTCCATTAATTTCTCCAAGTCAAACGGCTTGCTCTGGATTTAGTTCGTTCATTATTGAAAATGTAAGTGATTTCAGTTCACCGAAATGGTTACAACAAAAATTATTAGCATCTGGATTCGCCGTTACTAATACTTTAACGGATTTTCAAAATTACATTCTACTGGAAACAGGATATCCTTTAGAATTTTATGATTTGGATAAAATTTATTCCAAAGTCAAGGATTCGGAAATTCAATTATCATTGATTGCTGGAGAAAATTCTGGAAATTTCTCAGCCAGAAATTACACAAGTTATTCTTTCGATGAATCTATTTTAGTACTTCAAGCAAATAACTTGCCTATTAGTATAGCTGGAATTATTGGTAGTGAAGATAGTAATTATTCATCAAGTACCAAAACTTTATTTGTAGAAGCTAGTATTTTTAATGCCGCACATATTCGACAAACATCACGAAAATTAGGATTACGTACAGATCGTTCGTCTCGGTATGAAAAATCGTTGAAACCAACAAGTCTATTCCAGTCAGTTTATCGTTTTGTTTCATTATTACGAATTAATAATCCCAAATTAAAATGTAAACTTCATACAATCGCAAAATTAACTGAGGATCCAGAGAAACGAATTCAATTGGAATATAAACAAGTTAAACAAGTATTAGGACCGATTGAAAAACAAAACGATGATGAGTATACTTATATTTCTCCTCAAAGTATTACGGAAGCGTTGGAACGATTACAATTTCAAGTAATTTATGATTCTAATGAATTCAAATGGGATATTGGTATCCCATCATTACGAAATGAAGATATTGTTCGTGAAATTGATATAATTGAAGAGATTGGTCGCATTTATGGGTTTAATAAATTTTTGACAAGATTACCCAACCTTAAAACAATTGGAACAGAAGACTTTGATTATCAAACTCGTAAAAAGCTTACCTCATGTCTTGTAAATTTAGGTTTAAATGAACTAATCCAATATTCTTTAGTTCCTAGTGAAACTTATATAAAAAATGAGATTTCATTGATTAATCCTTTAGTAAAAGAATATTCTAATTTACGTTCAAGCTTATTACCAAACTTATTGAAAACAGTCGAAGAAAATTTCAAAAAAGGAAATTCAATTGTAGAAGGTTTTGAATATGGCCATATATTTCTGACGGATTCTTCGTCGATTGTTCGTGAAACAGAAGTAGTGTCTGGAATTTTAGGGGGAGTGAAAACAAAATCAAATTGGTCAGAATTTTTTCAGTCATTAAGTTGGTTTGAAACCAAAGGAAAAATAGAGCAATTATTTCAAAAATTAAATATTATAGTCTATTGGAAATCGTATACCCCAATGAAAGAACGAAATATATTTCATTTATACTGTACGGCGCAACTTGTATTATCGGATGGTACAAATTTAGGAATCTTTGGACAAGTATCTCCAATATTAGCAAATAAACTTAACATTCCAACTGATATATATCTATTTGAATTTAATTTTGATATTATCAAACGTCAAATTCAACAAACGAAATTAGCCGTTTATAGAGATTATTCATCGTATCCAAAAATTATAAAAGATTTATCTTTTATTGTAAAAAATAATATTTCTTTTCAAAATATTCAAGAATTATTATATTTAAATGGAAGTCAATTTCTACAAGAAGTGAATTTGTTAGATGAATATAGAGGTAAATCTATTCCACAAGATCATATAAGTTTATGCTTACAACTTGTATTTCAATCGGATGCCGAAACACTTCAAACAGAACAAATCGAAACAATTGTTCGACATTTAACAGATGTATTAACTCAAAAATTTGATATTACAATTCGAATTTAATAAAGTTAAAAATGATAATTCTATAATTTTTATAGAATTATCCTCCTCCTACAATTGTTACAATTTCAATCTTATCTTGATCTTTTAGAAAGATTTTGTTCCAATTTTTTTTATCACAAATTAGATTGTTGTATTCTAAAACTAATAAAGAATGATTAAAATTAAAATAGTTAATTAAATCGGAAAGTGTAACTTTGGCTTGAACACAATAAGACTGACCATTCAAATAAAAGTGTGTGATATTTGTCATAGTTGTTAAAAAATTAAAAGATAACCTAGACGTCTAGAGATAGAAACTGATAAAGTATTATATAAGACAATATGGCGGGTGTAGCCAAGTGGTTAAGGCAGTGGGTTGTGATTCCACCATGCGCCGGTTCAAGTCCGGTCACTCGCCCTTGTTGATATTTTTCTATCTTAAGTATTTTTAAAAAATTATTTATACAGTAAATCTAATTTTATGTCACGTTATCGAGGACCTAAATTAAAAATTAGTCGACGATTAGGAGCATTACCAGGTTTAACAACGAAAAAATCAAAAAAGTTAAATCGTCCGGGAAAAGATGGTAACTCTCCAGATATGAGTAAAAAGTTAACCGAATATGGTGTTCGTCTGGAAGAAAAACAAAAACTAAAATTTAATTATGGGTTAACAGAAAGTCAATTATTCCGATATGTCAAAGAAGCTAGAAGACGAAGAGGGGTTACCGGTCTAATTTTACTTCAATTATTAGAAATGCGGTTAGATACTCTTTGTTTTACTTTAGGATTTGCAACTAGTATGGCCCACGCCCGTCAATTGGTAAATCATGGACACATTACTGTTAATACGAAAGTCATTAATATTCCAAGTTTTCAATGTCGTTTAAATGATACTATTAGTGTCAAAGAAAAAACTACTTCTAAAAATTTAGTGACTACAAATTTAAAAAATAATCCCCGAAATGATGTTCCTTCGAATTTAAAATTTGATCCAACTTCATTAAAAGCAACAGTATTAGATTATTGTAACCGAGAGGATATTCCACTACAACTAGATGAATTATTAGTTATTGAATATTATTCTCGTCGTTAATTTAGTACTTTACAGATCAGGCAATTATTAACTCAATCAATCATTTATTTTTCAAAGTAGAAGTATGTTAAAATTACGATTAAAACGTATTGGTAGAAAGCGTTCCCCTTCTTATCGATTAGTCATTATGGAAAATACAACAAGACGTGATGGAAGACCTGTTGAAGAAGTAGGTTATTATGACCCAATTTCCAAAAATTATAAATTTGATTCGGAAAAAATTCAAAAATGGTTAAATTCTGGAGTAAAACCAACAAAAACAGTTTTTAATTTATTAAAGAAAGCAGATATTATTTAAATTAAGATATTAACTATATACTAATCAATAGGTTTAAAATTGATATAATCTTAGGTAAGTTTATTTACTACTAAAATTTTATGTCACATTTCACACATATCAAGACTCGTTTTCAAAATTTATTCTATTTAGAAAAAGCGTTAAATAGATTAAATATTACATATAAACAAGAAGAAGCAATTGTTCCAAATTCAGTATCATCTCAAATTAGTTTAATTATTCCTCAATCAAATGGATATAATATCAGTTTCTGTTGGAATGGGCAAGAATATGATTTAGTTGCGGATCTAAGTTTTTGGGAACAATCGCATCCGGTTGAAATTTTTACCGATCAAATTGCTCAACAATATGCAGGTGAAGTTGTAATTGGAGAAGGTCAAAAGATTGGTTTCCAACCGGTCAAATATCAACATAATTCGGATGGATCAAATACTTTAGTTTTAGAACGTTGGTCTGAAGAAAGTTAACCGAAGAAAAACTATAATTACTATTTTAGTGTTATTACTATCTTCCATTTATTATAGAAAAATAAGCTCCTATAATAAATGGAAGATAGTAATAACACTAAAAGTTTAGGCTATCTTTATAGTTCTACTCAGAACCTGAATACGTAAGTCAAAACGATGCAAACTATCGAATTTGGTTATTCTAACTATATTTAATCTTTAAACTTTTGGTTTATTAACCCTTGGCCCCTTATAGTATGTCGTTGATTTTAACACTACCAGCATTACATCTTAACTTATCCAGAATTAATTATAGACATAATAAATAAAGAATATTAAACATTACTTATGCACAAGTCTTTTTTTGTCAAATTTAGCACGATTGTAAAAAATTTTAATCTTTTTGAACGATTCATTAGGAAATTTGAAATTTAGAAAGTTCTTTTTTAAAGAGGGATTCAATAATCTAAATAATAAATAATAATTTCTAAACCTTTTAAAAAGGTTTAGAAATTTTAGAAATTAGCAAATTAACCGTTAACAGCTGGAGCTGTTAAAGCAACTGGTAATACTTCACCTGAAGCTAAATCTAATGGGAAGTTGTGAGCGTTACGTTCGTGCATTACTTCCATACCTAAATCAGCACGGTTGATAATGTCAGCCCATGTGTTGATAACACGACCTTGAGAATCAACAACTGATTGGTTGAAGTTGAAACCGTTTAAGTTGAACGCCATTGTGCTGATACCCATAGCAGTTAACCAGATACCTAAAACTGGCCATAAAGCTAAGAAGAAGTGTAAAGCACGAGAGTTGTTGAATGAAGCGTATTGGAAAATTAAACGACCGAAGTAACCGTGTGCTGCAACGATGTTGTAAGTTTCTTCTTCTTGACCGAATTTGTAACCGTAGTTAGTAGATTCGTTTTCAGTTGTTTCACGAATTAAAGATGAAGTTACTAATGAACCGTGCATAGCTGAGAATAAAGAACCACCGAATACACCAGCAACACCAGCCATGTGGAATGGGTGCATTAAGATGTTGTGCTCAGCTTGGAATACTAACATGAAGTTGAAAGTACCAGAAATACCTAAAGGCATACCATCAGAGAATGAACCTTGACCGATTGGGTATACTAAGAATACAGCAGAAGCTGCTGCAACTGGAGCAGAGAATGCTACGAAGATCCAAGGACGCATACCTAAACGGTATGATAATTCCCATTCACGACCCATGTAAGATGCTACACCTAATAAGAAGTGTAATACGATTAATTGGTAAGGACCACCGTTGTATAACCATTCGTCGATTGAAGCTGCTTCCCAAATTGGGTAGAAGTGCATACCGATAGCGTTCGAACTAGGGATAACTGCACCAGAGATGATGTTGTTACCGTATAATAAAGAACCTGCTACTGGCTCACGGATACCATCGATATCAACTGGAGGAGCTGCGATGAACGCAATGATGTAACAAGAAGTAGCTGTTAATAATGTAGGGAACATTAAACAACCAAACCAACCGATGTATAAACGGTTTTCAGTACTAGTAATCCATGCAGAGAAACGTTCCCATACAGAAACGCTTTCACGTCTTTCTAAAGTTGCTGTCATAAAAAAGTTTTATTATTATAATTCTTCCCAAGTTTGAAACTTGTTACTTAGAATTATAAACCGAAACCAAATACTGTATCACTTCTTTAGTTCAAAAATTTAAAAAATTCTAATTCAAATTCAAACACCGCTCGATTTGTCGTTCCACCTATAAATAATTTATTATTTTCTCGAATTAACCAAACCTGAGAATAAGTAATATAACTAATTAGTGTACTCACCATTAAGAAGAAAAATCCTGAATAAATGAATGGAATTCCGGGATCTGTTTTAATTTGTAAACCAGTCGAACTTAGAATTTCAAATAATGTAAGTGGTTGTAGAAAAGTATTTGTTTCATTTATTTCAAGGTTTCCTAAAAATTGACCTGTTGCATTATAGATAGAACAATATCCTTCTAAATTATCAATAATTGCAATAACACCATTCTCCGGTATTTTTGAATTAGAAATCCAAGTTAGCCAAATTTTATCTGAATTTTCAAAAATGTTAAGTAAAGGATACTCGATAATTTGACCTTTTGGATTTTCAATTCGTAATCCAATCAAATTCCAGTCTGTTTGATAATAATAAATACCATTTTGAATCAATGGATAGTTGACAGAAATTGTTTTTCGATTGGTTTCATTTCCTTGGGAATCTAAGATCGAAATATCAGAATAAAATTGAGATATTGTTTTTGTTGGAGTATAGGTAATCCAAAAATCGTTAATTCGAGCAGAAGATTGAGAAATAATGGTTGACGGACCAGTTGCTAAAATATTTTGAATATGAAAATTTTCCGTTTTTGGAACCATTTCTTGTGCTTTAAATCCAAATAAAGAACCGATAATTGTACCAATTAAAATTAAAATCATACTAAAATGGACAACGATAGGTGCAATTCGTCCAATTAAACCTTTATAACAATAGACCATATTTTTTTGATGAAAAATAGAATATTGTTGTTGCTTAATTCGTCTCAGAATTTTAGAAAATGAAAATTGATTTAAAATTGTCGAGATTTTTAATCGATAAAATGGATTCGCTGTTCTAAAAAATTGACATCTTCGCGCAATTTTCAATGATGGTAATTGTTGTAAAAAACTACAGAAAGTTAAACTACAACCAAATAAAAAGATAAGTCCAAGAAACCACCATGTTTTATAGACGTGATTAAACCCTAATTTCAAAATTAAGTCCCAAGATAAAAATCCAAAAATTGGATTTGTTAATGGATAATTGAGTTTATAGGTTTCGATCGATTGATCTTGTTCAATTACGGTTCCGATAATACTACACAAACTAATGAGTAATAAAATAAAAATAGAAAACCGCAAATCTGCTAATATTCGAAAAACTTTTTGTTTCATGAAATCTTTTTAAAAATACTAATAACTTAAATATATATCGTTTTAGAAGATGCCAAACGAATCTGTCCTGACGAAGCCCAATTTTGAAGTGCAAGCATTTGCTTACTCTCTAAATTTGCTAATGGAATTAATTCTTTTAATGCAAGACAGATATCTTCGGTTGTAACTTCACGTTTTTCATAAAAAGCTAGATACATTCCTTCAATAATACTTTGTCGAATCTCTGCGCCTGAGAATGATTCAGACAATTGAGCTAATTTTGGATAGTCAAATAATTTCCAACTATCTGGTCGAAATTCTTGAAGATGAATCTTAAAAATTTCTTCTCGTTCTTTTGTTTGTGGTAAATCTAAAAAAAAGATTTCATCAAATCTTCCTTTTCGAATAATTTCCAACGGTAGTAGTTCAATATTATTCGCTGTAGAAATTACAAAAACAGGTTTTGTTTTTTCCGATAACCAACTAATAAAGGTTGCTAATACACGATTACTTGTTCCACTATCTCCTTTACTTTCAGTATTTGTAAAGGCTTTATCAATTTCGTCAATCCAGAGTATACAAGGCGATATAGTTTCCGCAACATTAATCATTTGTCTCAACCGTGATTCTGATTCTCCAACAATTCCGCCGAATAATTTTCCAACATCTAATTTTAATAAAGGTAATTGCCAATCATTAGCAATTGCTTTTGCAGTTAAGGATTTTCCAGTTCCTTGAATTCCAATTAATAATAATCCCCGAGGAGTGGGTAATCCATAATTGGATGCTTGAATACTAAAGGCGGTTTTACGTTTGTTTAACCAATCTTTAAGGTTATTTAATCCTCCAAGGCTTGAAATTTTTTCATTTACCGAACAATATTCTAAAATTTCAGTTTGACTAATAATTTGTTTTTTTTCACTTAATAAAATAGAAATACTATTGTCATCAATTGTTTTATAGGTTGCAATAATTTTTGATAAAACTCGTCTAATTCGTTCTAACGATAATCCTTGACAAGCTCGAGTTAAAGTTTCAAATAATTCCGGTTCTACTTCAATATTTAAAGAATCAATTAAACGATTTAATTCCTGACTAATTTCATCTTCTAAAGGTAATTGAAATTGTAAAACGGTAATTAACTCTTGTAATTCTTTCGGTATTGTTAAATCCGAACCAATAATAATAATTGTTTTTGGTTGTAATTTTAAAATTCTACTAATATTTCTAAGTTTTCTTGAAATCGATAAATCGCTCAAAAAGCGATTAAAATCTTTTAATAAAAACAATGCAGGGGTTTCGGCGTTTAATCGTTCAACTAATTCTAACGCTTGTAATGGGTTTCTTTTTCCAAAGCCTTGATTATTTGGATTGTTTGTATATCCATCAATAAAGTCCCAGCTATAAATACTTCGATTTAAATTCATTTTAACATTCTTTCGAATTACATATTCTACTCTGTCTTCTTCAATTGTATTGATATAAATAATTGGATAGCGAGCTTTTAAAAAAAGCGCTAATTCACTTGTAAATTTCATACGATATTTCTTCAAAGAATTGGTTTATTAAATTATTATTATATTAGTTTTAAATAAAAAATTATTTATTAGTCGAATAATTGAAATATACGAATTTGAGACTTTTCACTATCTTTTGACTCCATTGGTTTAAAAGATAGTGAAAAGTAGTAGGTCTTAAGAAAATTTTTTATCCTTTGTAACAATTCTTTGAAGCATTCGTTTATCGACGAATTGTTAAGGTTTTTCGACCTTTTTTTCGACGATTGCGAATTGTTTTACGACCTTCTGCTGTCGACATTCGTGTTCGAAAGCCGGATAATTTTAAAATAGAATATCGACTTTTATTTGAAAGTGTTTTTTTTGACATATGAGATTTTCAGTAATAATAAATTTTTTTATAAAATCGATGCTGCTAATAGTTCATAAATAACTAAGTGTCGCAAGATTCGTTCCCAACCTTTAAATAAATAAAAGGCATCTTGTTTATATTCATACAATGGATTTCGCTGACCGTACCCTCTCCATCCGACAGCTTCTCTTAATAGTGACATCTTTTGTAAATGTTCACGCCAAATTCGATCCGTACTGGCAAGAATAATACTCCGCTCTAAATTTTTACAAATGCCATCTCCATAAACGGCCAGTGCATTTATTTTGGATTGATAAGTTAACCAAAATTCATTGAATAAATAAAGTTTTAATTCGTTTAGACTAAACTCTGTAAGTAAGGTTTTGGAAGTTTTACTTGATACTAGTGAAAACTCTTTTCCAAAAAAATGTTCAAATAGTATTAAAAGTTCTGGATTGGAAACTTTTTCGTTTTTTAATTCTAATAATAGTTCGGTAATAATTTGCTCACCATAAGCTAGAATATTTTTTTGAGTGGAAGCACTATTCAAAATTTGACGACGCTCAAAATATACAATATTTCGTTGTTTATTTAAAATATCATCATAGTCAAATAAACTTTTTCGTTGCTGATAAGCACGCTCTTCAACCTGTTTTTGAGCCGAATCAAGACTACGAGTTAAAAAAGTGGATTCTAAAGGTGCGTCATCCATCATTTGCGATTGCATAAAGTCCTGAATTTTTGGTCCTCCAAACAAACGTAATAAATTATCATCTAAACTTAAGAAAAATCGAGAAATTCCCGGATCACCTTGACGACCACAACGACCCCGTAATTGGTTATCTACTCGTCTAGAATCATTTCGTTCCGTTCCAATAATATATAAACCTCCTAAATTCTTTACAATTTTATTCTCTTGTTCTTGATGTTTTTTATTATAACGAATTAATTCATCAATTAAAAACTTAATAGAACACATGAATGAGTTTGTTGGAATTGAAACTTTATCATTTTCTCTTAGAATTCTTAAAATATCAATGTCCGAAAGATTTAAAAAGTTTGAATCTGATAATACTGAAACTAAGACGCTTAAAAATTTTTGAGAACAACCATTAAAACGACTTTTCAATGGTAATTGAAGAATAGTCATGTTTTTGGATACGCTATAATTTTTAGCGACTGTTAGAAAATCATATAATTCTTTTTGAATCTTGAATGTAATATTTCCACCTAAAATAATATCAGTTCCTCGACCTGCCATATTTGTAGCAATTGTAATTGCAGCTTTTTTGCCAGCTTGGGCCACAATTTCTGATTCTCGACGAACATTTTCAGGCTTTGCATTCAAGAGTTGATAGGATAGTTTATATTCATTTAATAATTGAGCTAACATTTCCGATTTTTCTACGGTTGTTGTTCCAATTAAAATCGGTTGTCCAGCTGATGAAAGTTCATTACAGGTTTGTGCAATACCACTCCATTTTGAAAATTGATCTTTGTAAACTAAATCCGGAAGGTCTTGTCTTAAAGCTGGTCGTGCTGTGGGAACTTCTTCTACAGCTAAATTGTAAATTTTTTCAAATTCAATCTCTGCCGTTTTGCCCGTTCCGGTCATTCCAGATAACTTTGGATATAATAAGAAAAAATTTTGATAAGTTATTGCTGCTACCGTTTCGGTTTTTTGTCGAATTGGAAGTTTTTCTTTTGATTCAATGGCTTGATGTAATCCATCTCCCCATCGTCGATCTGGCATAATTCGACCTGTAAATTCATCTACAATTACAATTCGATTATTTTGAACAATATAATGAACGTTATTAAAAAATAAAGCATTTGCTTTAATCGCATTCAAAATGTATGGAATCCAAGGATCCCGCAGATCATATAAATCTTGAATACGTAATATTTGCTCAATTTGTTTACTACCTTGATCTGTTAAAACAACATTTTTGTTCTTCTCGTCAACCGTATAATGAATATTTTGTTCAAGATAATTCGTAATTTCCGATGCAATAATATATTTATCAACAGGAGTTTCGATATTATTCGAGATAATTAATGGAGTTTGAGCTTCATCAATTAAAATTGAATCTACTTCATCAATAATACAGTAATTAAAAGGTCGTAATACAACATTATTTAAATTCAATGCCATATTGTCACGCAAGTAATCAAAAGTTAATTCATAATTTGTTACATAGGTAATATCTGTATTATAGTTGTTTCTTCGTTCCGATGAGGTCATATCATTCTGAATTAATCCAGTATCAAATCCTAGAAATCGATAAATTTGACCCATTGATACTTGGTCCCGACTCGCTAAATAATCATTGACTGTTACAATATGAACTCCTTTATTGGTCAACGCATTCAAACAAGCAGATAAAGTTGCAACTAAGGTTTTTCCTTCCCCCGTTTTCATTTCTGCAATTTTTTGATTATTTAATACGAGACCTCCAATTAGTTGGACGTCAAAGTGTCTTAATCCAAGTGTCCGTGAACTTGCTTCCCGTGTTAACGCAAAAGATTCGACAATTAGTGAGTTTAAATCCTGGGTTTCGCTAAATTGCTGTTTTAATTTAAAATTTTTAGCTCGTAACTCACTATCAGTCAAAGATTTTAAACTATCTTCAAGAAGATTGATTTCATTAATTAAATTTTGATATTTATTTCTAAAGGAATTAGTTGAAACTAAGGATTTTCGCATCTAAAAATTTTTTATAATAGTTTTTATCCGATTACATTTACGCGTTTTTGCTTTCCTTCTTGATAATCAAATGTAATAGTTCCATCTACTAAAGCGAATAAGGTAAAATCTTTTCCACAACCTACATTTTTTCCAGGTTTGAATTTCATTCCACGTTGACGGATCAGGATATTTCCTGCACGAACTTGTTCCCCACCAAATCGTTTTACACCTAATCTTTTTGCATTTGAATCACGACCGTTTTTTGTGCTTCCTGCACCTTTTTTATGTGCCATATAAGTTAACTCCTACTCTTTGAATATTTAATTAGTAACAATATCTTCAATAAAAACTCGCGTTAATTCTTGGCGATGACCTTGTTTTTTACGAGTTTTTTTCTTCGGACGCATCTTATAAACTAGAGTTTTTTTGCCCCGTAGATGCTCTAAAATTTTTCCTTTAATTTTAACACTTTGTAAATACGGTTTTCCAATGAAAAGAGTACCATCATCATTAAGTAATAAAACTCGATTAAATGTAATTTGTTTTCCTAACTCGGTTGATATTCTATTGAAATCATAATATTTTCCGGTTTCAATCCAAAATTGTCTTCCACTTATTTCGACAATTGCATATTTCATAATATAAATTAATTTATTTTTATTTCTTCCTATCATACTAAAGGTTTTTTGAAAGAGTCAACTTTTTTACGATTAGAAATTAACTTTCCATTTTAACCTTTAATCGATTCAATTCCATATAAAAAAATTCAAAGGCTTTAGATTTGTAACATTCTGGATTACTAATTATGGATAATTTTCGATTAATTATAATATTTTCAATTTGAATAATCTCAATAGTTTGCAATTGAATTTCTTTTTCAATGGCCGAAGACGAAACAAATGCAGCTCCTAAGCCTAAACTGACTGCGGTTTTAATTCCTTCAATCGAATTTAATTGTAGAATAGTTTTCAGTTGATTCGTTTCAATTTGATTTTGACTCAATGTGTTATCAATAAATTTTTTAATTGTTGAATTTGAATTCAGTGTAATAAAGTCAAGACAATACAAATCTTCTTTATTGATTCTTTTTTTTTTTGCAAATGGATGGGATTTAGAAAGAATCAAACTAAGTTCATCATATACAAATGGTTCAATTGTAAGATTTCGTTTTAAATTATCAGAAATTTCACCACCTACAACAGCAATATCAATTTCTCGATCAATAATATTTTTTGCAATTATCCGACTCGAATTTACCTGAACTTTTAAATCAATTTGAGGATAATTTTGAGCAAAAAGAGCTAAAATTCGTGGCATTAAATAAGTTCCAATTGTTTGACTTGCACCAACCGTTAAATTTCCTCTTTCACCATTTTTCAAATCCATTATGGCTCGACAACTTTCTTCGCATAGAGCTAGAATTCGTTCCGAATATTGAAGAAGAACTTGTCCGTTTTCGGTTAAGGATAATTTATTTCGTTCACGATTAATTAATCGAGTATCTAGATTTGTTTCTAAAATTTTAATTTGTTTACTTAAAGAGGGTTGAGAAATATATAAAACAGATGCCGCTTTTGTAAAATTTTTTTCGGTTGCAATTGCTTTTAAAATTCGAAGTTGTTGAAGAGTAAAAGGAAGCATTTGGTATAAATAATAATAAGTTCAATTATAAATTAATAAAAATTATTTAATACTTAAAAATACAGGTGGAGAGACTCGAACTCTCACAACCAAAGTTACTAGAACCTAAACCTAGCGCGTCTACCGATTCCGCCACACCTGCAACATTTTTACAGAGATTATAATCTACAATTTGGGAAATAAATCTTTAAATAGGATTTAAAGATTTATTCATTTTCTTCTACATACATACTATAGACAAAACTTGTTGTTTTACCTCGTAGCATTGATTTAGCTAATGATAACGATTTTTGCGCAGCTTTAAAGCTTTTTCGTTTCCAATTTGCTTTGCGAGCATTCTTTTTCGATTTTGATGTTCGTTTCTTAGGGACAGCCATTTTGTAATCTCTACAGATAAGTTTTTAATTATAATATAAAAAATTTACTTAAAAGTCAAATTCTTACTAACTTTAGATTTTTCAAAAAAATAGTAAAATAGTCTTTAATCAAAATAAAAAAAGCTCTTGGGATAGCTTTAAAATTATTATTCCTACTTTATTGACTAAAAAACGACATTGGTGGATCGAATTTTTTCTTTATAAACACAAAATTTATTTTCTGTTAATACTTTTAATCTTTAACACTAATTTTCAATCCTAAAATAAAATTAAATATACCTGAATCGTTTTATAAAATTTCAATTGACATGAAATTACATCTACAAGTATTATAGTTTTAATTCAAATAATATCATACGATTATGTCAGTACTACGAAAATATGAAATAATGATTCTGTTAACAGAAGAATTTAATGATAGTGAATTAAAAACATGGGTATTTAATTATGCAAAAAATTTACGAAAATTTAATGTCTGTGATATTGCAGTGATTTCTCGTGGAAAACATAATTTATCGTATCCAATTAATAATCGTGCGAAAGGAAATTACATTCAGTTAAATTTTTCGAGTATGCCAAAATATATTAATAATTTTTCCAATATTTTAAAATTAGATTCAAATGTGGTAAGATTTTTAGTTTTTAATAAACAATAATTAATACTTGAGTCAATATAACAATTATCTGGTTATAGGACTCAAGGTTACAAAAATCTTTGCAACTTCTAACAAAATATGATAAAATTGAAATACAATAAATCCTCAGTAGCTCAGTGGTAGAGCAATCGGCTGTTAACCGATTGGCCGTAGGTTCAAGTCCTACCTGGGGAGTACAATTAAAAATAAAAACTTATGAAAAATACTACTGATAAACTCACAATTGGTACAAAGCAGTTTAATTCACGTTTAATGTTAGGAACTGGAAAATATAAAACATCTAAAGATACAATAGATAGTATTGAAACCAGTGAATGCGAAATTATTACAGTGGCAATTCGACGTCTCCCAACAAATTTAAAAAATGATACATCTAGCTTTCTTAGTACTTTAAATTGGGATAAATTATGGTTATTGCCGAATACCGCAGGTTGTCAGACAGCCGAAGAAGCTATTCGTATGGCATTTTTGGGACATGAATTAGCTTGTCAAATTGGGCAAGAGGAAAATTTTTTTGTCAAACTCGAAGTAATATCCGATCCTAAATATTTATTACCAGATCCAGTGGGAACTTTGAAAGCCGCCGAATTTCTAGTAAAAAAAGGATTTACTGTATTACCGTATATAAATGCAGATCCAATGTTAGCATTACATTTAGAAGATTTAGGTTGTGCAACTGTTATGCCATTAGGTTCACCCATTGGATCTGGTCAAGGTTTAAATAATTTAGCGAATATTAAAATTATTATTGAAAACGCAAATGTACCAGTAATCGTGGATGCTGGAATTGGAGCGCCAAGCGAAGCTACTGCTGCAATGGAATTAGGGGCAGATGGAATTTTATTAAATACTGCCGTGGCACAATCAAGAAATCCTGCTCAAATGGCATTAGCTATGAATCTAGCTGTTCAATCTGGGAGATTAGCCTACTTAGCAGGTCGAATGGAAAAAAAATACTATGCAACAGCGAGTTCACCATTCCAGCAGATTAGTAAATTATAAGAGCTAAAATGAAATAGGTCTGACAATTTATGTTATAAATTTAAATTTCGTATATAATACTAAACTATAATAATATGATATAAAAATATTATTTTCTAAACTTAAATATTTATATAGAAAGGATTTTCATTTATGGATACTCGTTTATTTGTAATTGCTGTACCATTATTAATTGCAGCATCATGGGCATTATACAATATTGGCCGTTTAGCTATTCAACAAGTTCAACGTTTATCACGTTAATGTCTATACTGTGAAATCACATATCAAAATTAAATTTTTATAAGACTTTAATAAGCAATTTAACGTTTATTAAATAATTCAACAATTTACGATAACAAATACTAAAATTATAAAAAATTATGTCTCATACGGTTAAAATTTATGATACATGCATTGGCTGTACACAATGTGTAAGAGCGTGTCCGACAGATGTACTAGAAATGGTACCATGGGATGGTTGTAAATCAGGTCAAATTGCTTCTTCTCCTCGTGTAGAAGATTGTGTTGGCTGTAAACGATGTGAAACAGCTTGTCCTACTGACTTTTTAAGTGTACGTGTATATTTAGGCGCAGAAACTACTCGTAGTTTAGGTCTAGCATATTAAATTTCTAAAAATTCTCATATTGTTTCAATGCAAATAGTATGAGAATTTGACCTTTTATTTTTTTTTCACTTTAAAAACCCACCAAAATATTTATAGTGATGATTTGAAATTATGAGGGACTTCGAAATTGATCTCATATTATAATATCAGGGTTTTCGAATTAATTATAAATTTATTAATTGAGAAAGTTATTAACAAAAATCTGTTCGACTACGTTTTAATTCAACTATGTCAAATTGAATATTTTTTAATAAAAATAAGAAAGTGTATATCTCTAATAGAGTAGAAAATCCTTATTCTTTTATTTCAGTATAATCTGCTTCAACTGTTGATACTACTAATAGAATCCTAAAATCAACTGATTGAAAAATTTGTTTTTTAATGCTACTTTCTTTTTTCTCATACATTTTATAATATTTTTTTAGTATCTTTTCTTTTAAATTTTATTTCATAAAAATCTAAAAAAAAGATACTCCTTAATGACTGATAAAAATTTTTAGAATAGTTTATAATCCAATGATTTTTTAGTACAATACTTGTATTATAACATAATTTATATAGAAATTCTTTATTGGAGAAATTTCATGGATTGGAATGAAATTCAAAATTTTTTATCAAATATCGTTTTTGGGATTCTATTATTGACAATGATAATTTACTGGGTTAATTTATTCTTTTTTCAAGAAAAACAATTCTTATCTATCATAGGTCGGACAAGTATAATCGTAGCGAGTATCTTACTTTTCTTTATTCTTTGTTCACGGTGGATTGTAGCAGGTTATTTTCCCTTAAGTAATTTATATGAATCCTTACTATTTTTAACCTGGACACTCTTAACGCTTTATTTATATATAGAAACTAAAACTAAAAGTAGACTAATAGGATCTATTTTAATTCCTATTACTTTATTAATCAATGGATTTGCTAATTTAACACTTTCACCAGAGATGCAAAAATCAAGCCCATTGGTTCCTGCATTACAATCCAATTGGTTAATGATGCATGTGAGTATGATGTTAGTTAGTTATGCTACTTTAATTATAGGTTCTTTACTATGTATTCTATTTTTAGTTATTTCTCGTTATGAAGAAATTGATTTAAAAGTAGTAGATAATTCTTCATTACCTTTATATAATGTGATGTTGGATTATTATGAAGCTAAAGTAATTTCGTCTTCGAATGAAATTTCTGAGCTGGGTAAATTAAAATTATTACAGAGTTTAGATAACTGGAGTTATCGAATTATTGGATTAGGATTTCCATTTTTAACGATTGGTATTATTTCAGGGGGTGTTTGGGCAAATGAAGCCTGGGGCTCTTATTGGAGTTGGGATCCAAAAGAAACATGGGCTTTAATTACTTGGTTAGTTTTTGCCACATATTTACATGCTCGTCTAACAAAAGGATGGGAAGGTAGAAAAACTGCTATTCTGGGAGGTTTAGGATTTTTCGTTATATGGATTTGTTATTTAGGAGTTAACTTTTTAGGAAAAGGTTTACATAGTTACGGTTGGTTATCTTAGTTTCGATTAGTTTCTTAGATAATAATATATTTTCGAATTCTAAATTAGACATTTTGAATCTTAGTAATTTAACTTAGATAAATCTGAACAAGAATTAATAATTAGAAATAAATTCTAATTATTATTTCTTGATTCTGATATCTAAAAGATTTACTCAATATAATAATTTTAACTATAGACTTGCATTTTGTTTCAATCTATAGTAAGATAGTAATATTAACAATGGGAATGTGGTGAAATTGGTAGACACGATGGACTTAAAATCCATTGCCTAGTGATAGGCGTGAGGGTTCAAGTCCCTCCGTTCCCAGTTTCCTTTGATTTGTTCCAGACTCTGAAAAAAGAATTCCTAAATTCTTTTGAAATTTATGTATAATAGATACTAAAGTGAATAGATTTTATAATAAACAAAACGTGATTTCAAAAATTTTATATGTTTGAAAAATTTACGGAAGGGGCCATTAAGGTTATTATGTTGTCTCAAGAAGAGGCTCGACGAATGGGACATAACTTTGTCGGAACCGAACAGCTTTTATTAGGTGTTATTGGACAACGACATGGTATTGGTGCACGAGCATTAAAAAAACTCAAAGTAACATTAAAAAAAGCTCGGAAAGAAATCGAATTATATATCGGTCGAGGAACAGGATTTGTGGCTTCCGAAATTCCATTTACTCCACGAGCAAAACGAGTTTTAGAGATGGCCGTCCATGAAGGAAAAGATTTAGGTCAAAACTTTGTTGGAACCGAACATATTTTATTAGCTCTTATTGCGGAATCGGATGGGGTTGCAATGAGAACATTAGATAAACTAAATGTGGATATTCAAAAGTTACGAAATTTAATTTTAACGTATATTGAAGAAACACAAGAAGAAATTTTACGTCCATTAACCCAAGCGGAAAAATTCCTGTTAGAACGTGAAAAAAAAGGTAGTCCAACACCAACCTTAGATGAATATGCAGAAAATATTACAAAAGAAGCGATTGATGGAAACTTAGATCCAGTGATTGGTCGTGAAAAAGAAATTGATGATGTTATTGCTGTATTGGCGCGTCGAACAAAAAATAATCCAGTTCTAATTGGTGAACCTGGTGTAGGGAAAACGGCTGTTGCCGAAGGTTTAGCCCAACTAATTCTAACGGAAAAAGTTCCTGATTTCTTAGATGGCAGTTTAATCATGGCTTTAGATCTTGGTTCGATTCTAGCGGGTACGAAATATCGTGGTGAATTTGAAGAACGATTAAAACGTATTGTGGAAGAAGCTCAAAATGATTCTGCTGTGATTATTGTAATTGATGAAATTCATACGTTAGTAGGTGCGGGTGCGGCAGAAGGTGCTGTTGATGCTGCAAATATCTTAAAACCTGCATTAGCTCGAGGAAAGTTCCGTTGTATTGGCGCAACTACAAATGATGAATATCGAAAATATATTGAACGTGATCCAGCATTAGAACGTCGTTTCCAACCGGTTCATGTAGAAGAACCAAGTGTTGGGACAACGATTGAAATCCTGAGAGGATTACGATCAAAATTTGAACAACACCATACATTAAGTTATCATGACAAAGCCTTAGAACAAGCAGCAATTCTTTCTGATAAATATGTTGCAGATCGCTATTTACCAGATAAAGCAATTGATGTATTAGATGAAGCCGGAGCACGGGTACGATTAGAAAACCGACGCTTACCTTTAGGTTTACGAAGTTTAATGCATGAATTACAGGAAACTATTAAGGATAAGGAAGAATGTATTAAGGAACATGATTTTGAAGCTGCTAAACAGTTATTAGATCATGAAATGGAAGTGCGGACGCATATTCGTATTATGAAGCAATCAGCTTTAACAAATGAAGCGCGCGGATTTAGTCGTCGTGATGTCGATATGGTAACAGAAACAGATGTATCAGATGTAATTTCTAATTGGACTGGAATTCCTGTGACAAAAATTACAGGTTCTGAATCAGAACGCTTACTAAGAATGGAAGATACAATTCATGAGCGTATTATCGGTCAAAAACACGCAGTTGTAGCTGTTTCAAAAGCAATTCGTCGTGCCCGAGTAGGGTTACGAAATCCAAATCGTCCAATTGCAAGTTTTATTTTTGCCGGCCCAACGGGGGTTGGAAAAACTGAGTTAACGAAAGCACTATCAGAGTATATGTTTAGTACTGAAGACAGTATGATTCGACTAGACATGTCAGAATATATGGAAAAACATACGGTAGCAAAATTAATTGGTTCACCTCCGGGATACGTTGGTTATAATGAAGGGGGTCAATTAACTGAAGCAGTTCGATCAAAACCATATTCCGTTGTTTTACTAGATGAGGTTGAAAAAGCTCACCCAGATGTTTTTAATTTATTACTACAAATTTTAGATGATGGACGCTTAACTGATTCCAAAGGTCGTGTGATTGATTTTACAAATACGTTAATTATCATGACTACGAATTTAGGTGCCAAAATTATTGAGCGGGAAAGTGGAATTAAATCAAAATCGGATCAAGGTGATCGTGGCTTTAAAATTACGCCAGATGCAGTTCTTGGTTGGGAACCTGGTCCCGAACCCATTAGAGATCCTGAACTTTTTGAACGTGTCTCTAAACTTGTGAATGACGAATTGAAAAACTTTTTCCGTCCAGAATTCTTAAATCGTATTGATGAAATTATTGTATTTAATCATTTAACCCGAATTGATATTTGGGAAATTTGTGAATTACAAATTAAATCAGTACAAAAACGATTAAAAGAAAAAGGTATTAATTTAATTGTTGATTTAGCAGTTCAAGCATTTTTAACGGATGAAGGTTACGATCCTATTTATGGAGCTCGTCCATTACGTCGAGCGATTATGAAGTATTTAGAAGATACATTAGCAGAGCAATGCTTATCAAAAACATTGTATCCAAATACAAAAATTATTGTAAGTCGTAAAAAAGTTGAAGGAACATTATTAACGTATACCAATGAATTAGAAGTCGAAATTGATTTTAGTGATGTGGATCCAAACTTATTGGAAACTGTAGCAACGACTGAAGAAGTTCCAATTTCAGCTCTTGTTGGATCTAATGGAAGTGATACAACGACTGTAAGTCCAGATTCGACTAGAATCAAGTCCGACGAATCGAAATCAGGTTCGACAATTTCAGGTAAAGCATCAAGATTCTTTAAAAAATAAAAAAAAATTTTAGTATTAGGCAATGGATTTTCATTCCATCGCCTAATATTAAGAGCGAGAGTTCAACTCTCGTCGTTTCAAGTTTCACTACTTTTAGTAACTAGATTGATCCTATTTATTGTTTCTTTTCCTATAGCTTATGGATTCAAAGCTTCTATTAGATAAAACTATAGTTTTGAAATGTAAGAAGTATAGGTTTATCTAAATTAGAAAAATATCTGGATATCAAACTAAAAGTTGACTCTCCAAACATTAATATGGCAATTCAATTCTTACCTGCAATGATAAATTATACCAGCTGTTGTTATCTCAATAACTAGTGCTGTAATCCTACATAAATTTTTTTAGTCAGTTTTCTCTCCAAAACGAATACGTTTTCAACGAACGCAACAATTCTAAAATAGAATAAAAACGAGAGGTTAAACTCGAAAGGGCTAAAACTTTGGCATTGAACTATCTTCCCAGGAGGTCCCCCTCCAAGTATTGTCGTCGATTTATAACGTTTCACAACTGAGTTCGGGATGGATCAGTGTGGTTCCGCTGAATACACTCAAAACACCAAAGCCAATACAAAAGCTGGTTACTCACTATGGAGTAACTAGCTTTTGTCTTAATAATTTTAAAATTCAAGTCCTCGGTCTGTTAGGACATCTCAGCTCCTATATTACTACAGTTATACTTAATGCCTATCGAACGGTTAGTCTTACCGTGACCTTACTCACTTACGTGATGAGAATACTTATCTTGAGGTGGGCTTCCCACTTAGATGCTTTCAGCGGTTATCCTCTCCATACATAGCTACCCAGCGTTTACCGTTGGCACGATAACTGGTACACCAGAGGTATGTCCTTCTCGGTCCTCTCGTACTAAAGAAGGCTCCTCTCAATATTCTAACGCCTACACCGGATATGGACCGAACTGTCTCACGACGTTCTGAACCCAGCTCGCGTACCGCTTTCATGGGCGAACAGCCCAACCCTTGGGACGTACTACCGCCCCAGGATGCGATGAGCCGACATCGAGGTGCCAAACCTCCCCGTCGATGTGAACTCTTGGGGGAGATCAGCCTGTTATCCCTAGAGTAACTTTTATCCGTTGAGTGACGGCCTTTCCACTCAGCACCGTCAGATCACTAAGACCGACTTTCGTCCCTGCTCGACTTGTAAGTCTCACAGTCAAGCTTCCTTATGCCTTTATACTCTAGATACGATTTCTACACGTTCAGAGGAAACCTTTGTACGCCTCCGTTACCGTTTGGGAGGCGACCGCCCCAGTCAAACTGCCCGCCTGAAACTGTCCGTTGACCCGATTAGGATTCAAAGTTAGAAATCTAACATTAGCAGAGTGGTATCTCACTGATGGCTCCTAAATTCCCGCAAGAATAAACTCAATGCCTCCCACCTATACTGCGCAACTAAAGTCCAATTTCAATTTCAAGTTACAGTAAAGCTTCATAGGGTCTTTCTGTCCTGGTGCAGGTAGTCCGCATCTTCACAGACAAGTCTATTTCACCGAGCCCCTCTCTGAGACAGTATCCAAATCATTACGCCTTTCGTGCGGGTCGGAACTTACCCGACAAGGAATTTCGCTACCTTAGGACCGTTATAGTTACGGCCGCCGTTCACCAGGGCTTCAGTTATCAGCTTCGCCGAAACTAACCAACTTCTTTAACCTTCTGGCACTGGGCAGGCGTCAGCCCCCATACATCGTCTTACGACTTAGCGGAGACCTGTGTTTTTGGTAAACAGTTGCTTGGATCTTGTTATTGCAACCTTACGAATAAGGCACTCCTTCTCCCGAAGTTACGGAGTCATTTTGCCGAGTTCCTTAGAGAGAGTTATCTCGCGCCCCTTAGTATACTCTACCTACCCACCTGTGTCGGTTATGGTACAGGCATTAATTATTTACGACATTGCGAGCTTTTCTTGGAAGTCTGACATACACTGCTTCAATGCCGTAGCATCTCGTACTCGCGCCTCAACTCAAAACGTTTTCACCGTCTCTCAACATCTCGAACGCTTCAACCGGTAAACCACTATCCGGCCAGCTTAGCCTTCTCCGTCCCTCGTTATCAACAATTAATGGTACGGGAATATTAACCCGTTGTCCATCGACTACGCTTTTCAGCCTCGCCTTAGGTCCTGACTTACCCTCCGCGGACGAGCCTTCCGGAGGAAACCTTGGGTTTTCGGGGTATAGGATTCTCACCTATATTTTCGTTACTCAAGCCGACATTCTCACTTCTGCTTCGTCCATATCCGCTTCCGCTAATACTTCAACCTACAACAGAACGCTCCCCTACCGATATATTTTCAATATATCGCACAGTTTCGGCAAATTGCTTAGTCCCGTTCATTTTCGGCGCAGGTTTACTCGATCAGTGAGCTATTACGCACTCTTTAAAGGATTGCTGCTTCTAGGCAAACCTCCTGATTGTTTTTGCACTCCCACCTCCTTTATCACTTAGCAATTTTTAGGGGCCTTAACTGGTGCTCTGGGCTGTTTCCCTCTTGACAATGGAGCTTATCCCCCACAGTCTCACTGATAAACTTTCCACTTAGTATTCTTAGTTTGCAACGATTTGGTACCGAATTACCAGCCCGCATACGTAACAGTGCTTTACCCCTAAGTTATAATATTTATCGCTGCGCCTAAACGCATTTCGGGGAGAACCAGCTAGCTCCGAATTCGATTGGCATTTCACCCCTAACCACAGTTCATCCGCTGATTTTTCAACATCAGTCGGTTCGGTCCTCCACTTAGTATTACCTAAGCTTCAACCTGACCATGGTTAGATCATCCGGGTTCGGGTCTATAACCAGTGACATATGCCCTATTCAGGCTCGCTTTCACTATGGCTTCAGCATTCTCTGCTTTAACCTGCCACTACTTATAAGTCGCCGGCTCATTCTTCAACAGGCACGCAGTCAGACGTTTGAGTCGTCCTCCTACTGATTGTAAGTTTATGGTTTCATGTTCTTTTCACTCCCCTCCCGGGGTTCTTTTCACCTTTCCCTCACGGTACTGTTTCACTATCGGTCATTCAGGAATATTTAGCCTTACGAGGTGGTCCTCGCGGATTCACACGGAATTTCACGTGCTCCATGCTACTTGGGATTCAATTTGACTATTTCAATTTTTGACTACGAGACTATCACTCTCTTTGGTTCAGGATTCCAACTGATTCGTCTAATTGTCCTAATCGATTTACAATTGTCCCGCGACCCTTAGGAATTCCTAAGTTTAGGCTTCTCCCGTTTCGCTCGCCGCTACTCAGGGAATCGTTTATTACTTTCTCTTCCTCTAGGTACTAAGATGTTTCAATTCCCTAGGTTCGCTCTTTCTTATCTATGTATTCAATAAGTAGTATAAAAAGTTTCCTTATTCGGAGACCTCCGGATCATAGTTTGTTTCCAACTCCCCGAAGCGTTTCGCCGGTAACCGCGTCCTTCATCGCTTCTGAATGCCAAGGTATCCCCCATAAACTCTTAATTCCTTGAATTTAAGACATTCGTTCAATTTCGAAAAAATTTGTGCTTTTTTCATGTGGAGGTAAGCGGATTCGAACCGCTGACAACCGCCGTGCAAAGGCGATGCTCTACCAACTGAGCTATACCCCCGTTGGGCCATTCTGGATTTGAACCAGAGACCTCGCCCTTATCAGGGGCGCGCTCTAACCAACTGAGCTAATAGCCCGTTTTTCTATTTCTTTATGAATCAACCATAAGTTTTAAAAATACTTTGAAAAGGAGGTGATCCAACCGCACCTTCCAGTACGGTTACCTTGTTACGACTTCACCCCAGTCACTAATTCTACCTTAGGCATCCTCCTCCAAAAAGGTTAGAGTAACGACTTCGGGCATAACCAGCTTCCATGGTGTGACGGGCGGTGTGTACAAGGCCCGGGAACGAATTCACCGCTGTATAGCTGACCAGCGATTACTAGCGATTCCAACTTCATGCAGGCGAGTTGCAGCCTACAATCCGAACTTAGAATGAGTTTATAGATTAGCTTGTCTTCGCAGAGTTGCATCTCATTGTCTCACCCATTGTAGCACGTGTGTAGCCCAGGGTGTAAGGGGCATGCTGACTTGACGTCATCCCCGCCTTCCTCCGGTTTATAACCGGCAGTCTTTCTAGAGTTCCATAAGGCAACTAAAAATGAGGGTTGCGCTCGTTGCGGGACTTAACCCAACATCTCACGACACGAGCTGACGACAGCCATGCACCACCTGTGTATACGTTCCAAACGGCACTTTCTTCTTTCAAAGAAATTCGTATCATGTCAAACCCTGGTAAGGTTCTTCGCGTTGCATCGAATTAAACCACATGCTCCACCGCTTGTGCGGGCCCCCGTCAATTCCTTTGAGTTTCACTCTTGCGAGCATACTTCCCAGGCGGGATACTTAACGCGTTAGCTTTAATACTGCACAGGTCGATCTGTTCAACATCTAGTATCCATTGTTTACGGCTAGGACTACTGGGGTATCTAATCCCATTTGCTACCCTAGCTTTCGTCTCTGAGTGTCAGTAATAGCCCAGTAAAGTGCCTTCGCCATCGGTGTTCTTTCCAATCTCTACGCATTTCACCGCTCCACTGGAAATTCCCTTTACCCCTACTATACTCTAGTCTAATAGTTTCGACTGCGATTTTGAAGTTGAGCTTCAAGATTTAACAGTTGACTTATTAAACCACCTACAGACGCTTTACGCCCAGTGATTCCGGATAACACTTGCATCCTCCGTCTTACCGCGGCTGCTGGCACGGAGTTAGCCGATGCTTATTCTTCAGGTACACGTCATTTTGTTCCTCCCTGAAAAAAGAGGTTTACAACCCATAGGCCGTCATCCCTCACGCGAGATTGCTCCGTCAGGCTTTCGCCCATTGCGGAAAATTCCCCACTGCTGCCTCCCGTAGGAGTCTGGACCGTGTCTCAGTTCCAGTGTGTCTGATCATCCTCTCAAACCAGATACTGATCGTCGCCTTGGTAAGCCATTACCTTACCAACAAGCTAATCAGCCGCAAGCTTCTCTTTAGGCGGAAATCTCCATTTCACTCGAAAGCATATGGGGTATTAGCAACCGTTTCCAGTTGTTGTCCCCCTCCTAAAGGCAAATTCTTACGTGTTACTCACCCGTCCGCCACTTGAATTAAAAATTCTCGTACGACTTGCATGTGTAAGGCATCTCGCCAGCGTTCATCCTGAGCCAGGATCAAACTCTCTTTTAATTTCCATAAATTTTATTTTCTAAACTTTTTGAAAAGTCTCTCTTGTAAATTTGATTATTAGATTACTAATCAATTGAAACCGAAACGATTTATCCCTTAAATAATTCTCAAAATTATAAAACTAGTAATTATATAATTACTAGTTTTATAATTTGAAAGGTATATGTTTTCGAATTATGTAATTTTATATTGCCTAATTCAAAATATATTTTTCATAAAAAATCTCATAAAATTTTTTATGAAAAAGTGTACAATAATAGTAAAAACAGAAGGAATCTATTCGGAGTCCTTCGTCAATAAAAGATTAGATGAGGTATTAATATGTCAGAAACAAACATTAGTTCAGTACTGGCCCAAACGACAAAACAAAAAATTCAATGGCTCATTGAATTTACAATTGGTGATACCAAAGTCGTTTGGATTATCAATGATTCGACACTTTCAATCATTGCTATGCTTATTGGTATGGGGGCCGGCCAGTTGATTTATTTCGTTCTAAAGAAACTGGTAACGAAACTCTACATTCTAAAGAAGCGTAGAGATCAAAGACGTGCCCTTCGCTGTCTAAAACCCCAGGGTGGGGACGGGCTTGTTGACTGTCTCACAAAAGGAGACAGTGACGGTAGGTTCGAAGTCGTCAACGAAAAGCTCCAAGAACAAATTCTCAATATGCTTGGGGAAAAAGGAATGATAATCGTTGGACCATCCGTTGCCCTAATAGGGTATGCTGCTCTCCAACTCTCCAATAACGACGTCCAGCTTTGGAAATTGACAACTTACCTAATTAAAATTGTTAATCTGGAAGTCGGACTCATCGGTGAGGAGTTCATAATGAAAACCGTTCTGCTCACGGATCTATTCTTAAAACGTCAGGCAAATGTGGCAGCGGGTGGTATGGTGGGCACACTCTTGGCTAATCTTCTTTACTTTCTTCTAACCCAAGGTTTGAAGATTGTATGTCTAGACGCCTTTCTTTCCAGCGCTAGTCTAGGACTCCTAGTTGGACTTATAGTGTTCCTAAGCGTCCCAGAAATTAATTGTGACGATTGGGTAAGACGAGTACCTGAAGGCCCAAATGGGGTGCCTTATATTGAGCTGCCGAAGTTACCGGAGAGTAAAGTTATAATAGAAGACACCCGGTTGGTGAAAGATCCACTTTACGGCGTGCCGTATCAAAAGCCCCAATGTGAAGTACAAATTAAAGTTGAACCTTCGGTTCCGGCTCTAATAAATCCAAACCCATTGTTCAGCAATCGCAAGATGGTGGAAAAACCAGCCAAAATAAACTGTAGCCGGGACGCGGTTCCAATCAAAAAACGAGTGATGGGGATCAAGGATCTCAAGACCGGTGACGGAACCGACATTCGAGCTCTTGGTGAGAAATACAATCAAGATTATGAAAAAGTCATTCGCCCACAACTTCAACAAGAGGAAGTCCGAATACGGATAAACGATAATAGAAGAATAGAATAAAAACTCTAAACTATGGGTTTGATATTCTTTTCGTTGAAGTAGTTTTGGAGTGTTGGATAAGTTTATTAACAAATTTTGAGAAGGTCAAGTTTCGGTAGAATACCTAACGAGGAGTTCTCGAAAGAGTAAGTTTCTACCCTTTGAGAACTTCCGATTCCTTTACCCTAAATGATGGAACAAATTATCGAAGCCTTCTTGGAACTGAAAATTGAAATCATAGTATTGGAATAACTTTTCTTTTGATACTACAATTGTGGATAAGAATTGCGGAACCGTTGTCAATTGGCTAACCAAATTACTTTTCTGAATTGAGTCTTGAAGAATACTTGTTGGTAGAAGTTGAATCTCTAAATCTTTATAAGCTGTTTGCATATAATCTAAAATATCCGGTCTTTGATAATACCAAAATTCCCGGACATCATTTGGGATAGGATGACGATACCATAAAATTGGTAAGTAATGAAAAACTAAAACATCTTTCATTTCTTGGTTGATCAGTAATTTGGTTTCTTCCGCTTCACTCGGTAAAAATGGCATCGTAAATACAAGATGATTTAAACTATCGGCTAGAACTCCAAGGACCCCAAGAAAAATGCTTCCGGTAATATTTACACCCAGAATGGATGGTACAATTCCCTGTAAAACATCTTCAGTCCAATCGACTGCCGCTGCTAAATAACACCATGGAAAAGTATATGGATTAATATAAATAAGCCAAGAAATTGCAATTCGAAGAACTACCATTTGAGAATAAATCATTAATCCAATAAATAAAACTTCACGAATCGTTTCTAAAAGACTAATATCTAAACAAATATTTAAGCGAACTTGAATAAATTCCGAAAGCCAATCGGGTAAAAAATAAATATTCTTATAATTCTCAATATAAAAATTATAGAATCCTTCATCTTTACTTTCATAAATATATCGAGGTACAGCATCAACTTTCGGAGCCGGTCCAAAAATCATTTCAAACCAAGTTTCTGGCCTTTGAATCGGTGGCCAATAGGTTTGATGGGTTGGAAGACTATCAAAAAATTGTGATCGAGCATATATTTCATTTGGCATCTCGAAATTCGTTGGCATTCCTGGATTACTAGGATATCCAAAGAATCCTGCAATTTTTTCAACGATAGTTCCAACTGTATTATAAATTGCCGTTCGAACTGGAATAAATTTTTGGTCTAAACTCATTAGAAAATTTGAATTAAAAGTAAGTTACTACTAGAATAGTAGTACATTACTATAAGAATAGAAAAGAAATAAAATTCTCTTAATAGTTTTTAGTGGTTTTTTAAGAAAGTTCCTTTTCTTCATTTTTTGGAGGAAAATTTTTTCAAAATCGGGATAGTAGGATTTGAACCTACGACCCCCTGCTCCCAAAGCAGGTGCTCTACCAAACTGAGCTATATCCCGACTAAAGTCTAATCTGCAAGCCTTTCTTCAAAAAGCATGCGATAGTGATTCAATACTACTAAAATTTGTGGAATTATGCAAGGGTTAGTTTTCACAACCAATAAAATCAGGAACGAGTTGACTGTCACGAATCCTAAGAAAATTGAAATCGTTAATAAAAATCAAAAAATAAACAATTATAAAATTTGAAAAAGGAAAATTACTTTTTCACTTTTCCAAAACTTATCTCGGAAACCCAATCTTTTAGACTCCCTGAAATTTCTCATCATTCTCTGAATCCATAATGAAAGAACAAAGAAAACTTAACTATCTTCCAATTGATGAAAACTGGTAGATAAGAAATTTTGGACATTCTTATAATCGGTTCCAAGAAATTTATTCCGTGATTTGAAGCCTACTTTGGAAGCAACAAGAGTTGAAGTATTAGAAAACTGTTCAAATGTGTCGAATTAATTGTAATAGTTCCTCAAGTTAAATTTGAGGAACTAATAGTTGTAGTCCAATTAAGAAAACCTAATTATCGAATTATTGAATTTACATCATAACCTATAATGATTACCGCTAGTAACAAAATAAGTAAAACTAGAATTACGAAACCTAAAAAATATAAATTGTCCTCTGCTCCACTTGGAACTTAAGACACATTGTTTATAAAATGGCACGTTCAAATTAAATGCACGAAGAAATTATAATTCGAAGTCCATTTTTAAATCAAACAATGGTTTCATATTCTATTACTTTTATTTTTCTACTTCAACTACTTCATTTAACGCAAAATTATTTGTATTAACACCACTGTAGTTTACATTTTCAAACCGAACTGTAATTGGATAACGAATTCCACTTTGATCTACTGTTATTACACTTCCAGTTTGATTAAACCAGTAAGACTCTTTGCGAAGAATTTTAACCACTGATCCTCTATTTACCATAAGATTTTTTAATAAGTTAATTATTACTATAATACTCTAGTCTACCTGCAAAATATTTAACAATAAAAATTTAAATGAAGTTGGGTTGGTATATAAAATTATGTTATTCTAATATTAAGAACAAATTTATATAAAAAATAATAAAAAAATATGGATCGTAATACAATAAAAAAAATTCTTATTGGGTTACTAATTTCTGCTTGCATATTTATTGGTCTTAGAATGTCAAATGTTACTGATATTTTAGATAATCCAAATAAATCTACAGCAGAAATTACTACCAATTCTAGTAGTTCACGGATGACATATGGGCGATTTTTAGAATATTTAGAGTTAGGCTGGATTAAACAGGTTGATTTATACGATAATAGTCGAAATGCAATGGTATTAGCTTCGAGTCCAGAATTAGGCAATAGACCTCAATCGATTCGGGTAGAAATTCCAGTTGGCGCTTCGCAGTTAATTCAAAAATTAAAAGAATACAATATTGACTTTGATGCACATCCAATGCCACGTAAGAGTCTATTTGTAACAATTGCTAGTAATTTAATTCTACCATTGATTTTCATTGGTGGTTTAATTTTCTTTTTCCAAAATTCTGAGAATTTTTCTCAAAATTCAGGATCATCTCCAATGAGTTTAGGAAAATCGCCAGCAAGATTCGATCAACGACCTGATACTGGGATTTCTTTTGACGATATTGCGGGAATTGATGAAGCAAAAGCAGAATTTGAAGAAATTGTTTCATTCTTAAAAGAACCTGAACGTTATACATTAGTCGGTGCCAAAATTCCGAAAGGAGTTTTATTAGTAGGACCTCCAGGAACAGGTAAAACATTACTAGCAAAAGCAATTGCCAATGAAGCAAGTGTTCCTTTCTACAGTGTAGCAGGTTCAGAATTTGTTGAAATGTTCATTGGTATTGGTGCCGCTCGAATTCGTGATTTATTTAAAAAAGCATCTGAAAATACTCCTTGTATTGTTTTTATTGATGAAATTGATGCAGTTGGGCGAGAACGTGGAGCTGGGATTGGTGGTGGAAATGATGAACGTGAACAAACGTTAAATCAACTTTTAACGGAAATGGATGGTTTTAAAGAAAACAAAGGAGTTATCGTTGTAGGTGCAACAAACCGTGTCGATATTCTAGATGCTGCCTTATTACGTCCAGGTCGTTTTGATAGACAAATTACCGTTGGATTACCGGATCGATTAGGAAGATTAGGTATTTTAAAAGTTCATGCTCGAAATAAACCTTTAAATCAAGATGTTTCTTTAGTTCAATTAGCCAATCGAACGCCAGGATTCTCCGGTGCAGATTTAGCTAATTTATTAAATGAAGCTGCTATTTTAGCAACTCGTTATAAAAAAACAAGCATTAGTAAAAATGAAGTGAATGAGGCTGCTGACCGAATTATTGGTGGAATTGCAGGATCAGTAATGGAAGATACAAAAAATAAAAAATTAATTGCTTATCATGAAGTTGGTCATGCAATTGTAGGGTCATTATTAGAAAATCATGATGCAGTTGAAAAGGTAACATTAATTCCTCGAGGAGGAGCGAAAGGCTTAACTTGGTTTGCTCCAGAAGAAGATCAAATGTTAGTATCTCGCTCTGAATTATTAGCACGAATTATTACAACGCTTGGTGGACGAGTTGCAGAAAAAATTGTTTTTGGTGATCCTGAAATTACAACAGGTGCAAGTAATGATTTACAACAAGTTACAAACATTGCTCGTCAAATGGTAACTCGTTATGGTATGTCAAGTATTGGTCCAATCGCATTAGAAGATAATAATAATGAACAAATCTTCCTTGGTGGAAATGAAGATGCAATAAGTGATCGAATCGATGCGGAAGTATGTAAAATTGTGAACCATTGTGAACAAGTTGCTACAAAAATCGTATTAGATAATCGTGTTATTATTGATTTAATTGTTGAAAAACTATTAGATGCAGAAACATTAACAGGAGATGAATTCCGTGAACTTGTTCAACAGTACACAATTCCACCTGTTAAAAAATAAAAATAAAAAAAAACATTTACAAAGTTATTATTCTTATTACTAAAAATTAGTAATAAGAATAATACTAAGAAAAACTCTATTTTTTCACAAATAAACCTTTTGATTCTGCAATAGCCTCTTTTAATAACGCTTCTGCTTCATCTGTAAATTGATTTGTTGATGATACAATATCAATATACTGTTTTTTCGATGAATCTAAGTATGAAACTAAACTTGCACAGTATCTTTTAACATCTGCAACAGGTAAATCATCTAAGAAACCATTAATACCTGTATAAATTAATGCAACTTGTTGTGCTACAGATAATGGAGAATTTTGTGGTTGTTTTAATACTTCACGTAAACGTGTTCCACGTGCTAGTTGTTTTTGTGTTGCTTCATCTAAATCAGATGCAAATTGAGAAAATGCTTCTAACTCAGCAAATTGTGCTAATTCTAATTTTAATTTACCAGCAACTTTTTTCATCGCTTTTGTTTGAGCTGCTGAACCAACTCGTGATACAGAGATACCAACGTTAATTGCTGGACGAATACCCGCGTTGAATAAATCATTCGATAAGAAGATTTGTCCATCTGTAATTGAAATTACGTTTGTAGGAATGTAAGCAGATACATCACTAGCTTGTGTTTCAATAACTGGAAGTGCTGTCATACTACCACCACCTAATGCATCACTTAATTTCGCTGCACGTTCTAATAAACGTGAGTGTAAATAGAATACATCACCAGGGTATGCTTCACGTCCTGGAGGACGACGTAATA
The DNA here is from genome assembly GCA_951394045.1 of Nitzschia sp. DOCU1. Taxonomy (NCBI): domain Eukaryota; phylum Bacillariophyta; class Bacillariophyceae; order Bacillariales; family Bacillariaceae; genus Nitzschia; species Nitzschia sp. DOCU1. Next base: position 37,899 of record OX596003.1, on the reverse strand, counting down.
ATAATGACATTTGACGGTAAGCCATAGCTTGTTTCGTTAAATCATCATAAATAACTAACGTTGCTTTTCCTTTGTACATGAAGTATTCAGCAAGCGCTGCACCTGCATATGGAGCAATGTATTGTAATGTAGCAGGATCATTTGCACTTGCAGATACAATGATACTATATGGCATTGCACCTTTTTCTTCTAAAACGTTTACAACTTGTGCTACTGTTGATGCTTTTTGACCAACACATACGTAAACACAAACAACATTTTCTGTTTTTTGATTGATGATTGTATCAATTGCAATTGCAGTTTTACCTGTTTGACGGTCACCGATAATTAATTCTCGTTGACCACGGCCAATTGGAATCATAGCATCAATAGATGTAATACCAGTTTGTAATGGCTCACATACTGATTTACGACTAATGATACCTGGTGCCATTGCTTCTAGTAATTGACTATCATTACTTTTAATTTCACCTTTACCATCAATTGGCGAACCTAAAGCATTTACAACACGACCTAAAAAGTTTTCACCTACAGGGATTTGGGCAATACGTCCTGTTGCTTTTACTGTACTACCTTCTAGGATTTGACGGCCAGTACCCATTAACACAACACCAACGTTATCGTTTTCTAAATTTAAAGCAATACCAATTGTTTTATCTTCAAATTCTAGAAGCTCACCACTCATTACTTGGTCAAGACCATAAACCCGAGCAATACCATCACCGACTTGTAATACAGTACCAATATTGTCTACTTTAATGTCTTGATCGTATTTTTCAATTTGTTCACGGATAATACTACTAATTTCGTCTGGACGAATGTTTATCATTGTATTATTTTTTTAAAATATAAAAAGTTAATAAAGTTTTTTATAGTTAAATGTCTAAAACAGTATCCAAATGTTTTGCTAACTGTTGTAATTGGTTCTTAATTGTAAAATCAATAATTTTTGATTCTGTTTTGATTAAAAAACCACCAATTAAACTTGGATCTTCATTAATTACTAATCGAATTTCACGTGCATTCGTTAATTCTTTTAGTTTTTCAATTAACGTATTTTTTTGTGTATTTGTAAATGCCGATGCTGTTGAGACTTCAATCATTTTAATAGACGCAGTTTGATAAACTAAGTCTAAATAATTTGAAATAACAGCACGTAATAAATTAATACGATCACGATCTACTAGAACCATTAAAAACTTAAATGTTTCAGTATTGATTTGTGATTTTACTGTTTTACTTAAGATTTCGCGTTTTGCTTCTTGTTTTACAACAGGATTATTTAAATATTCCGTTAATTCTGATGCTTCTTCAAGAAATACATCTAAATTTTGAAAATCTGCCGTAATTTGATGCATAATATTTTTCTCAACGGAAAAATCAAATAACGCCCGTGCATAAGGAGTTGCGACCTTTGCTGTTAATGGGTTTCCACTCATAATAAATCTCCTTCTAATTTATTAATAGTTTCATTAATTAAAGCAGTTGCACGTTCTTGTGATTTAAATGTTTCTTGTGCACGACTTACTGTTCGTTGTAATACAATAGCAATAATTTGTTGTTTAATCTCTACAAAGATTTGACGTTCTTTAGATCGGAACGTTGCTAAAGCACGTTCGAATCGAACTGTTAGATCTTTTTTTGCTTGAAACGCATCTGATTCAAGTAATCGTTTCTTAGTTGCGATTGTTTCATTTTTAATTTCACTAATCACTAAGTTTGCTTGATTCAGTTGTTTTTGGGCTTCGTCTAAACGTTTTTTTGCTTCATTTAAACGATCTTCAGCATCCTGAACACCATTTACAATCGTCGTTTTTCGCTCTTCTAATAAAGATCCTAAAAAGTCTCGACCAGCATAAACTAAAATTGCAAGTACTGCAACAATATTAATTAAGCCTGTTTCTAGAATATCTGTATTTAAGCTAATACCTTCATGTTCGGCAAGTAATGTAAAAATTTGATCAAAATTTTCCATATTTTCGAGTTTTTATTTAAACTGTTCACTTATAAAAAGGAAAATTACGTCTGACAAAAAATTTAAATTGCTAATCTAGTTTCAATGTTAGAACATAAGGATTGAACAATTTCATCCAAACTATTTAGAGCAATACCTTTTTTAGCAAGAAGATCTTTGGTAATAGTATCTAATAAATTATCAATATATTTTTGAGAAATATTTAATTCAACTTCTAAGATTTCTTTATGAATTTTTTGTGAGTTTGTAATTTCGAATTGGGCTTCTTTACGTACGCTATCTAATTCTTGTTCATATTGCGTTGTTAGATTATTGGCTTCAGCTAATATTTCTGACGCTTTACTCAGATTTGTTAGAATATATTCTTTACGCTCTTCAATAATTGTTAATAATGGGTTATATAAAATAATATTTAAAATAACCATTAATAATAAAAATTGAATTGCTACTAACGGTAAAGTCGCATCAATATCAAATAATCCACCAGGTCCACTAACTTCGGAACTTGAAATTAATATTGAAAAATTAATCATATAAAATCTATATGTTGGACTATAGAATTAAAAATTTGGAGTAAAGACTCATCACTGAGTCTTTACAGTTGAAAATAAGAATTTTTTCGCTTTGTTTTAACGGAAATTTCCGTAGTTTTATTAACTGTTGAATGGGTTAGCAAATAATAATGCTAAAGCTACAACTAGACCGTAAATTGTTAAAGCTTCCATGAAAGCTAACGATAATAATAATGTACCACGAATTTTGTTTTCAGCTTCTGGTTGACGTGCAATACCTTCAACAGCTTGACCTGCTGCATTACCTTGACCAATACCAGGTCCGATAGCAGCTAAACCAATTGCTAAACCAGCAGCAATAACAGAAGCAGCAGAAATAATAGAATCCATAATAAATTTTCAGTTATAAATATGTATATAATTTTTAAAAACTCTAATTGAGATTAGAAAAAAAGGTTATTCAAGAGCTTCTGCAATATATGCAGCCGCTAATGTTGAGAAGATTAACGCTTGTACTGAACCTGCAAAAAGTCCTAATAACATAATTGGTAATGGAACTACCAATGGAACTAATGAAGTTAATACGGTAATAGTTAATTCATCCGCTAAAACGTTTCCAAATAATCGGAAACTTAAAGATAATGGTTTTGTAAAATCTTCTAGAATATTAATAGGTAGAAGAAGTGGAAGAGGTTGAATATAACGTTTGAAATATCCAAATCCTTTTTTACTTAAACCTGCATAAAAGTAGGCAAAAGAAGTTAATAAAGCTAAGGCAACGGTTGTATTAATATCATTTGTTGGAGCTGCTAATTCACCTTCAGGTAATTCAATCAACTTCCAAGGAATAATAGCACCGGCCCAGTTACAGCCAAAAATAAAGAAGAATAAAGTTCCAATAAATGGAATCCATTCTTTATAAAAACTTTCACCTAATTGATTTTTAGCAATGTCTGTAACGAAATCTATAGATGCTTCCATAAAATTTTGGAAACCATGTGGAATTCGATCTGCGTTCGATGTGCCTAATACTGAGAATATTCCTAAAATTAAGAATACAAACCAAATAACAACAAGAACTTGACCATGTACTAAAAAACCTGCAAGATCCCAATAAAAATGTTTTCCAACTTCTGCTTCCGCTAAAAGTGTAAACGTATTTGAATAAAAAATTTCTGGGTACATAAAATCTAACTAATTTAGTGAATTACCCAATATTAAAAAATATACAGGAACACCTAGCATTATAAAAGATTTTAAACAGCTTTAGGGAGTTTTTTATAAAAAAGCTTTGAAAGCTATTGTAACCATTCATAACCTTTGTTTTCTAATTCTTTTGCTAATTCCGCCGATCCTGTTCTAACAATTTTTCCGTTTTGGAATACATGAACATAATCGGGTTTAATATAATCTAATAAACGTTGATAATGAGTAATTAATAATATAGATTTAGAAGGGTTCATAAATGTATTAATTCCCATCGAAATCGTTTTTAACGCGTCAATATCTAATCCTGAATCCGTTTCATCCAAAATGGCCAATTCAGAATCTAATAGAATCATTTGAAGAATTTCATTTCGTTTTTTTTCTCCACCCGAAAATCCTTCATTTACATTTCGACTTAAAAATACCGGGGACATATTTACAAGTTTTAATTTTTCATTGATAACACTTAAGAATTCAAGTGGATCCATTTCCGGTTTATTGTAAAATTTCTGTTTGGAATTATAAGCTAACCTTAAAAAATCCTCGTTACTAACACCAGGGATTTCAATTGGATATTGAAAGGCTAAAAAAATTCCTAAATGGGATCTCTGTTCCGGTTCAAGATCGACAATACTAGAGCCTTTAAATAAAATTTCACCATTTAAAATCGAATATGCTGGATGACCCGCTAAAACTTTTGAAAAAGTACTTTTTCCAGATCCATTTGGACCCATTATTGCATGAATTTCACCTTTATTAATCGTTAAAGTTAAATTTTTTAAAATCTCAGTTTCATTAATTGAAACATGTAAGTTTTTGACTTCTAAAAGAGGAGAATTTACATTCATTATCCAACACTTCCTTCTAATTTTAAAGTTAATAGTTTATCAGCTTCTGCAGCAAATTCTAACGGTAATTTTGTAAAAATTTCACGGCAAAATCCACTTATCATTAATTCGACAGCTTTTTCTAACGATATACCACGTTGTAAAAAGTAGAAAATTTGTTCTTCACCAATCTTGGATGTTGAGGCTTCATGCTCAATTTTCGTTGTTGAGTTTTGAACTGAAATATATGGAAAAGTATTCGCATTTGATAAATTTCCAATTAACAATGAATCACATTGTGAGTAGTTTCGTGATCCAATAGCTTTATTGGTAACTGTTACTAATCCTCGATAACTATTTTTCGATTTACCAGCAGAAATACCTTTGGAAATAATTCGACTTCGTGAATTTTGTCCAATATGAATCATTTTTGTTCCAGTATCAGCTTGTTGATAATTGTTCGTTAATGCTACTGAATAAAATTCTCCTTGAGAATTATTTCCCATTAAAATACAACTTGGATATTTCCAGGTAATTGATGATCCAGTTTCAACTTGAGTCCAAGAAATTTTCGAGTTCATCCCGGCACATAATCCACGTTTCGTTACAAAGTTATAAATACCTCCACTTCCCCATTCGTTACCAGAATACCAATTTTGAACGGTTGAATATTTGATAGTTGCATTTTCAAAAGCAATCAATTCAACAATTGCGGCATGTAATTGATTTGTATCATATTGAGGTGCCGTACAACCTTCTAGATAATTAACTGAACTATTTTTTTCTGCAATAATAAGTGTTCGTTCAAATTGACCAGCATTTTGATCATTAATTCGAAAATACGTTGAAAGATCCAATGGACAAATTGTATCTTGAGGAATATAACAAAATGATCCATCTGTAAAGACTGCTGAATTTAAGGCAGCAAAATAGTTATCACCTATTGGAACAACAGATCCTAAATATTTTTCAAGTAATTCTGGATACTCATTAATAGCTTCCGACATAGAAGAAAAAATAACACCACATTTACTTAATTCTTCTCGGAATGTTGTTCCAATTGAAACACTATCAAAAACAGCATCAATTGCAACGTTTGCTAAACGTTTTTGCTCTGTTAAAGAAATTCCTAGCTTTTCAAATGTTTTTAATAATTCTGGATCAACTTCGTTTAAGTCTTTGAGTTTATTTTGAGACTTGGGAGCAGAATAATAACTTACATCTTGGTAGTTAATTTGAGGAAATTTTAGATATGCCCACTCAGGTTCTTTCATTTGTTTCCACTTTTTATAAGCTTTTAAACGAAAATTAAGTAAAAAAGGAGGTTCCTGCTTTTTTTCGGATATTAATCGAACCGTTGATTCATTAAGTCCTTTTTCAATAATATCTTTTTCAATGTTTGTTGAAAATCCATACTGATAAGTTTTATTTACCAGTTTTGTTATATTTGTGTTCAAAACTTTATTCGATTGGTTAATCATAATTTTTTTAAATATAAATATATTTATATCAAAATTTATCTTCAGTAAATGTTAGATACAATTATAAAAAATTTTTGGAAAGATAAAGCAAAAATATAGTAATTTAGTATATTTTTATTCTAAAAAGTTATGATTATATTAATAAATTTATAAGACTAGTAAAAAATAAAAATGAATTATAATTGAGAGTAAGGTTGTTAATTAGTTTTAATAAAATTCAACCGTCAGAACTAATTTAAATTCTAAATTAGTTAAATATCTATTATATATTGCCTTTTTATTCTAAGGAGAAATCAATGTCTCAATCTGTATCAGAACGGACTCGAATTAAAAGTGACCGTTACGAATCTGGTGTAATCCCTTATGCTAAAATGGGTTACTGGGATGCTTCATACGCAGTAAAAACTACTGATGTTCTTGCTTTATTCCGTATCACACCACAACCGGGTGTAGATCCAGTAGAAGCTGCTGCGGCAGTAGCTGGTGAATCTTCAACAGCAACTTGGACAGTTGTATGGACAGATTTATTAACAGCTTGTGATCGTTACCGTGCAAAAGCTTACCGTGTAGATCCAGTTCCAAATGCAACTGATCAATACTTCGCATTTATCGCATACGAATGTGATTTATTCGAAGAAGCTTCGTTAGCTAACTTAACAGCGTCTATCATTGGTAACGTATTCGGTTTCAAAGCTATTTCAGCTTTACGTTTAGAAGATATGCGTATTCCTCACTCGTACTTAAAAACATTCCAAGGTCCTGCGACTGGTATCGTTGTAGAGCGTGAACGTTTAAACAAATACGGTGTTCCTTTACTAGGTGCTACAGTAAAACCTAAATTAGGTTTATCTGGTAAAAACTACGGTCGTGTAGTTTACGAAGGTTTAAAAGGTGGTTTAGACTTCTTAAAAGATGATGAGAACATTAACTCACAACCATTCATGCGTTGGAGAGAACGTTTCTTAAACTGTATGGAAGGTATTAACCGTGCTTCAGCTGCTACAGGTGAAGTAAAAGGTTCTTACTTAAACGTTACAGGTGCTACAATGGAAGACGTTTACGAACGTTCTGAGTACGCTAAAGAAGTAGGTTCTGTAATTATCATGATCGATTTAGTAATGGGTTACACAGCAATTCAAAGTATTGCTTTATGGGCTCGTAAAAACGATATGATTTTACACTTACACCGTGCTGGTAACTCAACTTACGCTCGTCAAAAAAACCATGGTATTAACTTCCGTGTAATTTGTAAATGGATGCGTATGTCTGGTGTAGATCATATCCACGCTGGTACAGTTGTAGGTAAATTAGAAGGTGATCCTTTAATGATTAAAGGTTTCTACGATATTTTACGTTTAACAACATTAGAAGTTAACTTACCTTACGGTATCTTCTTCGAAATGCCATGGGCTAGTTTACGTCGTTGTATGCCAGTTGCTTCAGGTGGTATCCACTGTGGTCAAATGCACCAACTAATCCATTACTTAGGTGATGATGTAGTATTACAATTCGGTGGTGGTACAATTGGTCACCCAGATGGTATCCAAGCTGGTGCGACAGCTAACCGTGTTGCTTTAGAAGCAATGGTATTAGCTCGTAACGAAGGTGCTGATTACTTCAATAACGAAGTTGGTCCACAAATTTTACGTAATGCTGCTAAAACATGTGGTCCTTTACAAACAGCTTTAGACTTATGGAAAGATATTAGCTTCAACTACACGTCTACAGATACAGCTGATTTCGCTACAACAGCAACAGCAAACGTATAATAAGTTACTTTTAAAAAAATTAAAGGAGTATTTGAATAGTGAGACTTACACAAGGTTGTTTCTCGTTTTTACCAGATTTAACTGATCAACAAATTGAAAAACAAATTACGTACGCAATCGGTAAAGGTTGGGCGATGAACGTTGAGTGGACAGATGATCCACATCCACGTAATAACTACTGGGAATTATGGGGTTTACCTTTATTCGATATTAAAGATCCAGCATCTGTAATGTTCGAATTAAAAGAAGCTCGTAAATCATGTGCAGCTGGTTACATCCGTTTAAATGCATTTGATGCAAGCTACGGTGTAGAAAGTTGTGTTATGTCGTTCATCGTAAACCGTCCTACTAGTGAGCCAGGTTTCTACTTAGAGCGTACAGAAACTTCTGGTCGTAAAATCCAATACACTATTAAATCTTACAGTGTACAAGCTAATCCAGAAGGTGGTCGTTACTAATTTTGGATTTCAAAATTAGTTAAGACATCATTAGATCATAGATATTAAATTTTTAATATCTATGATCTTAAAATGCATATTTCATTTTTTCGTTATCCTTACTATATAGTTATATTTCTAAAATTTAAAAATATCCTAAGATTTATTACTTAGGGTTAGTAGATAAAATAAAATAGTTGTTCATTTGACGCTTGTCATGTCTATTCAATACATTACATAAACTATAATATAAAATCATTTTGTAAAGTTACACAATAAATCTATATTTATTAGTATGATCAATATCCTCGAAGATGAAATGATGCTAATGAAGCTTGTTCAAAGACAAGCAGTAAAGTGGGGTGAACGATTAAAAAAAAAATTGAAGATGGAGAAATAGACCCTACTAAACCAATAACGTTAGACTTACATCTAAAAAGTTGGGAAATAGAAGATTTTTCAACGAGGTCACATTTTTATATAGCATTGGGTTCATCTATAGCAGGGGTTATTGGTAATTCGACACTTGTAATGGCGGGTCTTTATACAGGGTCCTCTTCAGCACGAGGATATATAAGAACCAACTCGGTCCCTGGTAAACTATGCTACTCTATGAGTATATTATTTTCAGACTCCGCAATTATAACTGGTGGCGGAGCAGCTTTGGCCCGTACTGGTCGACTATCACACCATGCTGCACTATCAGAAACATTTGCAGTCGGGTTCATGATGATGGGTAAACAAGCCCATTCATATGCACTTTTCTTAGAAGGTAAAAGAATTTCAACAAATTTATAGTTCCGGAAATCCTTTTCCAACCCCAATGGTAATACGGGCTTAAGTTTTGTTATGCCAGGGAGTACAAACGGTATTGTTTGGAGCGAAGTTATTGAGATTATTCCATTTGAAAAAATAGGAAGAGTCGTTGGCATCGCTATTTCAGTCTATGGATATAGCAAACTAATTATTGCCAGTTATCGATATGGGCAACAATTTGTTTATAAAGTTCAAATCCATAAAAAATTAGCCATGAATCGAAAAAAATTAAAGTTTTTGTGATGGCTTTGCTTATACGTACTAAACCGAGTCTTTACGCTAAGCTTCTTGTTACTTAACTTTATAAACTATATTTTATCGTATAAAGTTAAATACAATGGTAAAAATTAACTACGATCTATAATTTAAGTTAAAAAATAATTACTTTTTCCATACTTTTTTTATCTTAGCTTAATATTTAATGAAAAAGTTAGAAATAACTTTTTCATTAAATAATAGATGATATTATGCAAATTTACCTGAAGTCGATGCAATAACAAACGATGCATAAGTTAAAATATAACCAACTGCAAAGTGTACTAAACCGACTAAACGCGCTTGAACAATTGATAACGCAACGGGTTTATCACGCCAACGAATTAAATTTGCAAGTGGAGTACGTTCATGAGCCCAAACTAATGTCTCAATTAATTCTTGCCAGTAACCACGCCATGAGATTAAGAACATGAAACCTGTTGCCCAAATTAAGTGAGCAAATAAGAATGTCCATGCCCAAACAGATAAGTTATTCATACCAAATGGGTTATAACCATTGATTAATGGTGATGAGTTTAACCATAAGTAATCTCTTAACCAACCCATGATGTAATTTGAAGATTCATTAAACTGACCAGGGTTACCACCCCAAATAGTCATATGTTTCCAGTGCCAATAGAAGGTTACCCAACCAATTGTATTTAACATCCAGAACATTGCTAAATAGAATGCATCCCAAGCTGAAATATCACAGGTACCACCACGACCTGGACCGTCACAAGGGAAACTATATCCAAAATCTTTTTTATCTGGCATTAATTTTGATCCACGTGCATCTAAAGCACCTTTTACCAGAATTAAAGCTGTTACATGTAAACCTAACGCAATAGCATGGTGAACTAAGAAGTCACCAGGACCAATTGTTAAGAATAAGTCGTTTTTGTCATTATTAATAGCTTCTAACCAACCTGGTAACCAAACTTGATTACCTGCTACTGTAGCTGGACTTGTTGAAGATGATAATAAAACGTTAAACTCGTATACAGCTTTTCCAGATGCTGCTTGAATATACTCTGCAAATACTGGTTCAAATAAAATTTGTTTTTCTGGTTGACCAAATGCAACAACAGTATCGTTATGAATATATAAACCTAATGTATGGAAACCTAAGAATAAAGATGCCCAACTTAAGTGTGAAATGATTGCTTCTTTATGTTCTAACATTCTTGCTAAAACATTGTTTTTATTTAATTCTGGATCGTAATCACGAACGAAGAATATTGCACCATGTGCAAATGCACCAACCATTAAGAATCCAGCAATATATTGATGATGTGTATATAAAGCAGCTTCTGTTGTAAAATCTTTTGATAAGAATGCGTATGGTGTTAATGCATAGATGTGTTGAGCTGTTAATGACGTAGCAACACCTAAACATGCTAGAGCTAACCCTAACTGCATATGTAGTGAATTTGTAATTGTCTCGAATAAGCCAACATGACCTGCTCCTAATCGACCTCCTGGAGGACGGTGAGCATCTAAAATTTCTTTCATGTTGTGACCAATACCGAAATTAGTACGGTACATATGACCAGCAACAATAAATACAACCGCAATAGCTAATTGATGATGAGCAATATCACTTAACCATAATGATTGTGATTGAGGATGGAAACCACCTAAGAATGTTAAAATTGCTGTACCAGCACCTTCACTTGTTCCATATACATGACTAGCACTATCTGGATTTTCCGCATATACCGTCCAATTACCTGTATAGAACGGTGTTAAACCTGCTGGATGAGGTGGAGTTGTTAAGAAATTATCCCAACCAACATGAACTCCTCGTGATGCAGGAATTGCTACGTGAACTAAGTGACCAGTCCAAGCTAAAGAACTAACACCTAATAAACCAGATAAATGGTGATTTAATCGTGATTCATTATTTTTAAACCAAGATAAACTTGGACGGAATTTTGGTTGTAAATGTAACCAACCAGCAAATAATAAAACACATGATAATAGTAATAAACCAATCGAACCCGCATATAATTCTTGATTTGTACGGAATCCAATAGTATACCACCAATGATATACACCCGAGTATGCAATATTTACTGGATAAGTGTTACCTTTACTAAATGCTTTTAATGCTGAGTCTCCAAAATGCGGATCCCAGATAGCATGCGCAATTGGTTTTACTTTTAATGGATTGCCTACCCATTTTTCAAAGTTTCCTTGCCAAGCAACATGGAAAAGATTACCAGAAGTCCATAAGAAAATAATTGCTAAATGACCGAAATGTGATGCAAAAATTTTTTGATATAAATTTTCTTCTGTCATACCGTCATGAGCTTCTAAATCATGAGCGGTTGCAATTCCATACCAGATTCTTCTAGTTGCTGGATCTTGTGCTAGGGCTTGGCTAAATTTTGGGAATTTAGTTGCCATAATTATTAAATACCTTATTTATATAAATTTTAGTTAGAAATAAAAATAGTAATTATTTTTAAGATGAGCTAATTGAATTTGACTCTATTGGTTAACTGATAGATATTGCACGTGCTAGGAAGAATGACCAAGTTGTTCCAATACCACCCAGTAAATAATGAGCTAAACCAACAGCACGACCTTGAGTAATACTTAATGCACGTGGTTGAATTGCTGGAGCAAAATTTAATTTATTATGTGCCCAAACGATTGACTCAATTAATTCTTGCCAGTAACCGCGACCACTAAATAAGAACATTAAGCTAAATGCCCAAATAAAGTGCGCTCCTAAGAAGATTAAACCATATGCCGATGAAGCCGATCCATATGATTGAATTACTTGTGACGCTTGTGACCATAAGAAGTCACGTAACCATCCATTAATTGTAATAGCACTTTTTGCAAAATTACCACCTGTAATATGTGAAATACTACCATCTGGCGCAATTGTTCCCCAAACATCAGATTGCATTTTCCAACTGAAGTGGAAAATAACTACAGAGATTGAGTTATACATCCAGAATAAACCTAAGAAGACATGATCCCAACTTGAACTTTGACATGTACCACCACGGCCTGGACCATCACAAGGGAAACGGAAACCTAAGTTTGCTTTATCCGGAATTAATTTTGAACTACGTGCATATAATACACCTTTTAATAAAATTAAAACGGTAACATGAATTGTAAATGCATGAATATGATGTACCATGAAATCAGCTGTTCCTAATTTAATAGGCATCATTGCAATTTTACCACCTACTTCTACAACTTCACCACCAAATGCGTAACTTGTTGTTGCTAATGCATTTGGAGCTGTTGTACCAGGTGCTAATAAATGAATATTTTGAATCCATTGTGCAAAAATTGGTTGTAATTGAATCGCTTTATCCGAGAACATATCCTGCGGACGTCCTAAAGCTCTCATTGTATCATTATGAATATAGAATCCAAAGGCATGACAACCTAAGAAGATACAAACCCAATTTAAATGTGAAATGATAGCATCACGATGACGTAAAACACGATCTAATAAGTTATTGTAATTATTCGCAGGTGTGTAGTCACGAACCATAAAAATTGCACCATGTGCTGCACCACCGACAACACAGAATCCACCAATCCACATATGATGTGTGAATAACGAAAGTTGTGTTGCATAATCCGTAGCAATGTATGGATATGGAGGCATTGCATACATATGGTGAGCTACAATAATACTTAATGATCCCATCATAGCTAAATTAATTGCTAATTGTGCATGCCATGATGTTGTTAAGATCTCGTATAAACCTTTATGACCTTCACCTGTAAATGGACCTTTATGTGCTTCTAAAATTTCTTTCATGCTGTGACCAATACCCCAGTTTGTCCGGTACATATGTCCAGCTACAATGAATAAAACAGCTAATGCTAAATGATGGTGTGCGATATCACTTAACCATAAACCACCTGTAACAGGGTTTAAACCACCTTTAAATGTTAAGAAATCTGAATATTCACCCCATTGACCACCAAAAAATGGTGCTAATCCTTTTGAAAAACTTGGATATAATTGAGCCATTAATTCACGATTAATTAAAAATTCATGAGGTAATGGAATTTCTTGTGGTGCAACACCAGCATCTAATAGTTTATTGATTGGTAATGCAATATGAATTTGGTGACCAGACCATGATAAACAGCCTAAACCTAATAAACCTGCTAAATGATGGTTCATCATTGATTCAGCATTCTGGAACCATTCTAATTTTGGAGCTGCTTTATGATAGTGGAACCAACCAGCAAATAACATAATTGCTGACATTGCTAAACCACCAATTGCAGTCCAGTATAATTCTACTTCACTTGTAATTCCTTCTGCACGCCACATTTGGAACCAACCAGAAGTTGTTTGAACACCTTGGAAATTACCACCAACATCCCCATTTAAGATTTCTTGACCTACAATTGGCCAAACCACTTGGGAACTTTGCTTAATATTCACTGGGTCATTTAACCAAGCAGAATAATTAGAGAAGTATGCCCCATGAAAATGCATACCACTAATCCATAAGAAAATAATTGCTAATTGTCCAAAGTGTGCACTAAAGATTTTACGAGAAACTTCTTCTAACGAGTTAGTTTGGCTATCAAAATCATGAGCATCCGCATGTAAGTTCCAAATCCAAGTCGTTGTTTTTGGACCTTTTGCTAATGTTCTAGAAAAATGACCAGGTTGTGCCCATTTAGCAAAACTAGTTTCGACTGCGTCTTTCTCAACAAAAACTTGAACATTTTTTGCACGACGATCGGTTGAGCTTATTGCCATTAATAGTTCTCCTTGTTGGGAGATAAATCTATGAAACCCTCATAACCAAATAACGAACAAAAATTTGAAGTGTATCTGTTACATATGAGTTTTCAAAATATAATTATACATTTTTGAAAGAAATTTTATAAAAAATTTAAAGTCGAATAAAAAATTACTAACGTTCAAAAAATGATACTTGAAATAGGGTTAAAAAACAGTTATTTAAAAAATAACTGTTTAAAAGTATAATCCTAACATATCTGGGAAAAAACGATTAATTTCAATAATAAACCCTGCTGTAAAGGTCATCCAAATTGTTAAAAGAACAGGAGCCGTTGATAAATATTTTTGTAAGTCTTCCATAGAAAATTAATTTAAATTGAAATATAGTGAATATTACGAAATAATTAGAACAAACTAACGTGGTGATACGGTTACTTCGTCTTTAGAAGCAACTAAGTCACCGCTAATTAATTCTTGCCATGCTGAAATAGGCCAAATGTATCCAGTAGTCATAATTTTTAAAGCTAAAGGTACATTAATAATAATTTCGCTTTCCGCTGGATTTTTTGTTGTACTTACAGCACGAAGATATTTACGACCAACCCAACCAATCCATCCAGAAATATAAATAAATCCGAATCCTGGAAGAATAAATTCAGCTGAGTGACTCCAACGACCATCTGCAATTAAATGAGGTAAACCATCGGCTCCACATAATAATTCAGAACGACTATATTTATCAAAACGACTTTGTGTTCGATCGATTTGTTGTTGTAATGCTAACGCGGGAGGTGAGTCTGCTTCATATTGAGACATTCTTAACTCTAATTTTTTAACACTTGTTTTTAACCGTTTTGCAAATGCAGGTGATTCACTACATTTTGTTAAGCCGCCAACATCTGCTAGAGCTTGATCGGGTGTAAAAACTAATAAGACTGCAAACAATAGAGCTATTAAATTAAAACGTTTCATTATTTGATTAAATGTTTAAATGTAGTATTTGGTAAAAATTTTAAAAAAACTAAAATTACTATTATATATAGTAGTATAGTTTTAAGAAAAAAAATATTAAATTTGGAACTGTTAAAAACTTTCAAACTGATTCGGAATACGAATATCAAGTTTGAAAGTTTTCAATAATTATCAATTATTCGAAATCTTTACGGTTTGGATTTCGTGATGGATCCCCTGAAAGAAGACCAAAAATAAATAAGGAAACAAAAAAGATAACAGTTGTGTAAACCAAAATTTTTAAAGTTAGCATTTAATTTTTCTTAAAAATTATTTTGAATACTATTAATTATACTAAAATAAAATGATTCTGAACTATTTAATTCCATAAAAATTATCTCGACTTTTATAGTTTTGTTGAAATCCGATTGGTATCTAACAAAATTGGATAAACTTTGACAACGGTTATAAAAACTTGTTTAGAATTTTTAAGACTTGATTTAAGATTTTGCTTTGGGCGAATTGAAGTATAGCCTTCAATCAAAATATAATCATTTTGTTTATAAAATTTTTGAACTTCCTTCCCTAAATTTCCCCAAATCAATAAGGAGATAATACTATTCTTTCTCTTTTGTGAAATTTCCACTTGAAATCGTGTAACTTGTGTTTCAGAATCAAAAAAACAAGTTTTAGGAGTTTCTAAAATTTTAACTATACCGGAAAAATAATTCGTATTTACCATGCTAAAATTAAATAATTAGATTTTTTTGTTTTTGTACATCTTCGAAATTTATATCTCTTAAACGTTTTAATAACCTAATAAAATATTCTAAGAAATAATCATCCAGTTGAATGATTTCTTCAGCATCAACTTTAAATAATTTATATAAATCAAAGGTTGATTTTGAAAAATTATTCTCTGTATTTAAAATTTCAACAAAGGCTAACCGATCACTAATATTTTGACCCCATTCGAAGAATCCAAAGAAATTACTAACTAATTTTAAAACTGTTAACGGAACACGTTGAACATCTGCGGTTTGACCTGCTAATTGTTCGCATAAACTAATAATTTCTGATGAAACCCATCCTTTTAATCCACTTAAAAAGAATG
The DNA here is from genome assembly GCA_951394045.1 of Nitzschia sp. DOCU1. Taxonomy (NCBI): domain Eukaryota; phylum Bacillariophyta; class Bacillariophyceae; order Bacillariales; family Bacillariaceae; genus Nitzschia; species Nitzschia sp. DOCU1. Next base: position 21,809 of record OX596003.1, on the reverse strand, counting down.
TTTGATTTGCTGTTTGAGGAATTTGTAAAGCTCTTAGACAAAACTTAGCAATATCTTGTGTATCCATGTAAGAAATATATGTATTTTCATTGGTTACCCAAATTGGTAAGTTTTCTAGAATCGGTATTGCATATTGTTCAATTAGACCTTGATAAAACCCTGTTAATCGAAATATTGTATATGGAATTCCGGATTCTTTCAGTTTTGTCTCAATTCCATATTTAAGTTTCATCAAAGGAATACTTTGAAATTGTTCTACATTTTGTGCTGAAAAAAAGATAAATCGTTTAATATTCGCCACTTTTGCAGCTTCAATTAAACAAAGTTTCCCATCCCAATCAACTTTTTTTAAAGAATCCAATTCATTGGGTCGACTTGTAGAGGCATCAATGATAGCGGTAATTCCCTTTAAACAAGGCGGAATTGTTTCAGGACGCGTTAAGTCACCATAAACTAATTCAACTCCCCATTCTTTTAAAAAACTTGCTTTTCTGAAATTACGAACTAAACAACGAACTTGATACCCTTTTGTAAGAGCTTGTAAAACGACTTGACGGCCTAATGTACCGGTTCCTCCTATTATAAGTAGACTCATAGACTAAAAATTTTTAATTAAAGATTGAACTTTGTAAAATATCTTCTGCTTCCAGATTCACTAATTCTTTTTTCGTTAAAACTTGACCACGACTATCGAAAATTCGATTTGCTTGACGCATTCGAGCACGATCTAAGGCATTTTTAACACTTCTTGCATTTGCAAATAAGGGTTTTGATTTTCGTCTTTCAATATATTGAGCTAAAGCAATTTCTGCTTGTGGTGTTAATTGATATTGTTGTTCATCTAACATAATTTTTGCAATCTTTAATAATTCCTCGACTGAATAATCTGGGAAATCAATATGATTGGCAATACGTGATGATAGACCAGGATTTGATTCATAGAATTTATCCATTGGTTCTTTATATCCTGCTAGAATCACGACTAATTCATCCCGCTGATTTTCCATCACTTGTAATAAAATCTCAATGGCTTCAGAACCATAATCTCGTTCATTATCAGGCTTGTATAAGTAATAAGCTTCATCAATAAACAAAACTCCACCCATTGCTTTTTTTAATACTTCTTTTGTTTTTGGAGCTGTATGACCAATATATTGACCTACTAAATCATCTCGTGTTACTGTTAAAAGATGCCCTTTCTTAATATAACCTAATTGATATAGAATATCAGCCATTTTTAATCCAACGGTTGTTTTCCCTGTTCCCGGGCTACCAGTAAATGACATATGTAAGCCAGGATTTCCAGAGGTAATTCCTAAATTTTTTCTTAATTTATCAATTAATAGTAATGCTGCAATTTCGCGAATACGTGTTTTTACCGGTGCTAAACCAACTAACTCTTCATCTAATAAATTTAAAATTTTTGATATTTCAGTTTTAGCGTACTCTTCTTGTAAATTAATTGGAGATGTATTCATATTGATTTCTATCTATTTTTGAAACAAATGGGTTTTATATATCAAATCAGTTAAAATTTAACTGATTTGATAAACTAATCTTACTTCAAAATTAATTGATTGTAAATGTTGGGATACTTGATAAACAAATGAATGCAAATCCTGCACTTCCACAAGCTCCGACAAAGAATCCACCTTTAAATTGATCCCATGCTTTTTTCGTTTGTAAGTCATTCGTTGAACCTTCCGATTTTTCTTGTCCAAAAGTAGCAACACCGTAAATTGTTAGACCTAAGGTTAAAATAATAATTAAACCAATTGTCGAAAGAAAACCTGCTAATAATCCAATATCGGAATCACGTAACGGACCTAATTTCACAAACGGACCAATTAAAAAATAGCCATGTGCTAAACCAATTTCTAAACCACGTAATAATGGTGTTAAACCAAATCGGTATGCTGGTAAATTTTGTAAAATTGCTCGTGTTACTGCTGAGGAAGTAATTGGCGTTGCTAAATGACCCACAAATGGATCATCATTATAAGGTTTAATAAAATTAGCCATAAAGTTAATTGAAAAATTAGTTAAATTAGTAAGAGAATTTTTGAATTAAATGAAATATAAGGTAAGTGAAAATTTTTGAGAAAATTATTACCAACCAAAATTTTTATATAGATTACTATATAATATATATTAATATACAGAAAAATTTTTATAAATTTCATTTAGACAAAATAAAAAAGATTTTATGACAGTTGCGATTGATTATTTTTTATTAGTAGGATTCTGCTTTGCTCTTACATCAGGACTATATTTAGGATTCAAATCAATTAAATTAATTTAATATATATAGTACTAGATTCAATGGAAAACGAAATTCGTCAAGATACTATTGTTGGATCACGACGTTTTAGTAATTATTTCTGGTCATTCTTTTTATTTTTTGGAGGTATCGGTTTTTTACTAGCTGGTATGTCTAGTTATTTTAAAGTTAATTTACTACCTTTTGCAAATCCAACTGAGTTAGTTTTTATACCTCAAGGTTTAGTAATGATGTTTTATGGAAGCTTAAGTTTCGGAGTTAGTATCTATATACTTACTACAGTATTATTAGATATTGGAGGTGGTTATAATGAATACAATCGAGTCGAAAATCTTGTGAAAATTGTTCGAAAGGGGTTTCCAGGTAAAAACCGAGAAATTCTCTTAACATATCCTTTATCGAATATTCGAGCAATTGGTATTAAAATCACCGAAGGTTTAAATCCTACTCGAAGTATTTATTTATGTTTAAAAGATGAGCGAAAAATACCTTTAACGCCGGTTCAAGAACCAACAGCCATTTCAAATTTAGAAGAAGAAGCTGCAAGTTTAGCAAAGTTTCTAGATTTAAAACTAGAAAATTTATAATAGTTTATTGCTTTTTAGACCCGCATCATTTATAATGTAAATGAGCGGGGTAACTAAATGTTACAATAATTATTTCCTCTAATAGGAGATGACAAGGATTTTTTCCCTCCCGCTATGAAAAACTATAAAATAATGGAGTTTTCAAAATTGCGGGCATAGTTTAGTGGTAAAACCTTAGCCTTCCAAGCTGATGATGGGGGTTCGATTCCCCCTGCCCGCTGTTATAAATACTATTTGAATGAGCAACAATCTTTTTTTATAGAGGAATATATAAGTTATGTCTGGTGGATCGACAGGTGAACGTCCGTTTTCGGATATTATTACTAGTGTACGTTACTGGATTATTCATAGTATTACAATTCCATCCCTTTTTGTATCAGGATGGTTATTTGTTAGTACTGGTTTAGCCTACGATGTTTTTGGAACTCCACGTCCGAATGAATACTTTACACAAGATCGTCAACAAATTCCACTTGTGAATGATCGATTTAGTGCAAAACAAGAATTAGAAGATTTAACTAAAGGTTTATAATTTAAGGAAAAAAAATAATGGCAAAAAATATTAATCAACCCGTAGCTTATCCAATTTTCACTTTCCGTTGGTTAGCCGTTCACGGATTAGCAATCCCAACAGTATTTTTCTTAGGTGGAATTACTGCAATGCAATTCATTCAACGATAAATCAATTCATCAAATATATACGAGGTAATTTTTTATGACAGGTCCAAATCCGAATAAACAAGCAGTCGAATTAAATAGAACATCTCTTTACTGGGGACTTTTATTAATTTTTGTTTTAGCAGTATTATTCTCAAGTTATTTTTTCAACTAATATACATCAAGTAGGAGTTTTTTTATGGCAAACACAGGTAGAATTCCATTATGGTTAGTAGGCTTAGTAGGAGGCCTAGCAGTAATCACAATGCTTTCTTTATTTATTTATGGATCATATTCAGGCTTAGGTTCATCATTATAAACTGATATATTTCAAATTCGAACTCAATTTCGTAGATAAGCAAAAAATAATTCTGTAGAATTATTTTTTGCTTATCTACGAAATTGAGTTCGAATACGTTTTAAGATCTTTACAAGAATAGTTTGAAAAGAATATAAAAAACTGTTCTTCGAAGTTGTCCCACGCCCAAACCAACCGTACCATAACTTGGGAAACAAACGTTGAACATTAGAATCTTTTTCATCCTGCCAAGATGTATTTCCCCCACTATAAATACTATTTTTTGGACGTAAACCTATATGAAGTTCAGTATTTTCAACCAGAAATGGAAAATAAAAATATTGACCCCAAATGGCATGAAATAATCCAAAAAAGATTAAAGTTAAATGAATACAAATAATGAAAGCTAATAATCCATTTAAAAAATTAACTTGAAAAACTAAACTTTGGTTTGCATAATTAACTGCTAACTGGGTTTGGGGAATTAGAACATTCGACTGAAAATAGGATACACGATAACAAAAATAAATTAAAATCTGTTCAATAAAACCTATAATTAGTAAAAATGTCCAATGCCAACGTACTAGATAAGGACAATATTTTTTTCCAATTCGGGTAATAACAGCGTAAGCTGCAATTCCAGAAAGTTGATTCCAAAATTTACTAATTCCTTCAAAAACTTGTGGAATAATCTTATTATAAATTTTGTAATAAATAGGCAGAATTGTAGCCTGTTGAGATTCTTTTAAATTTGAAATAATCATTGAAATTGGATCAATGTAATACCTAAATCCGGTTTCTGTATCTACATTTACAATTCCTTTTACAAAAGCATAATAGAACAGCTGTCCTGGATTATACCAATGAACATTGTCACCAAGTTTTAAATCTGTTAAGACAACTTGACGACTCATAGAACTTAATTGAATTGCGTCAATTCCTAATTTATGTAAATAGGGAAGTTTAATTAACATACTTCGATACATTGCAATTAAATCAATTAAGTGTCGATACCAAAGATATCCTGCGAAAAGCCCAATACAAGTAATATAAAACGAAGTTTTTAAATTATAGCGTATGCTTAAGACAACAAATCGTATAAAAAGAATGAAAAATAATAGATTCTCAATATCGGCTAAAGTCAGTCCATCTTGAACATGTCGCCATAATCCTTCCACAACTAATCGGAATGTTTCCATAGAGATCCCGGGTGCCGGTGCAATTTTTAGAGTAGAAAGATTAACATCATTTGTTACGAGAGTTTCACTTGTTGGAGTTTCAATTCCAAACCAATTAAGAACTGTTTCTTGGTCAATGTTAATTAAAAGAAATAAAAGTCTAAAGAAATATAACATAACGTTGTTTTAGAAAGATCCTTTTAAAATAATTCTATGATCATCTTTTGCACAATCATTTGTCAAGGGATTTAAGAAGTCTAAGCTAATAAAATGATAAAATATTTCATGAAAGAATACCCCCAAGGGAATTCGAATCCCTGTCTGCTCCGTGAAAGGGAGCTGTCCTAGGCCTCTAGACGATGGGGGCTGTTACTGTTATCTACTTTGAACGTAAGCGGGCAACGCGATTCGAACGCGCGACATCAACCTTGGCAAGGTTGCGCTCTACCACTGAGCTATGCCCGCAACTACATCTAAAGTTCCTAACAGTTTTTGTGTCTTTCTTATTATAAGTATAAGAAACGAAATTAAATTTGTCAATAGTAAAAATAATTAGAAATTATAGTCTAGACTATAATTTCCAATTAGTTAAATTGCTGATGCAATTCCATCAGCTATAGCGATTACAACAACAAGACCTACCCATGCTTGGAAAATGCGATTAAAATTATCTTTTGATGCTTCCCATTCACCTGGTGTAGCTAATGCTACTGGAACTGTTACAACTAAACCTAATGAAACTAAAACGAATAAAGCAGTTAAAGCAGTTATCATAAATATTTTTGAAAAATTTTTATATCGATGATCTAATTAAATGTATATATATACGAAATTAAAGATTACCTTTTTTTAAAGCTAATAAAACAATTACTGCTGGACCTGCTAACATAATAACACCTGTCGCTACTAATTGTCCTATAATTTGCCAATTAATCATTTTTAAAATCCTTATTTATCAATTTTTAATGAAATTTTAAGTAATAAAATAACCAATAATATTACTTATAATTTTACTTTAAAATCTCTAAAGTAAAAATATTATTTTTTGAGTATTCCAATATTTTGATTGGATTAAAAATATTTTAATAAACTCTTTAATATCTTAGTAGTTTTATGGTAATATTTTAGTATGGGTTGCTAACTCAACGGTAGAGTACTCGGCTTTTAACCGATTAGTTCTGGGTTCGAATCCCAGGCAGCCCATTCATTTAGTATTTTATGAAAAAGACTCTTTCAAGCTTTTCTTTTAAATTAAGCATCTGGATTATAACGAACAATTTATTAGTCTTTTTCGGTTATGATTTAGAAAAATAGTATTTATTAATTTCTTTCTTTCCAATTTTAAATAATTAAAGCCCAATTTTCTTTTTTATATTAAGCTTATTTAATCGTTCTCTATTGTCAATTTGGAATTTTTAATATTCAGAATCAAATTATTTAATAAAATGTTAGAAAATAATCAAACTGAAAAATAATTAACTAAAGTAATTTTAAAATTTATTAAAAAAATTTAGGTTTTAAATTATTTTCTTTTGAAAGAAAAATAACTAGATTTGTTATTATTATTTTTATCTGATTTATATCAGATAAAAATAATATTAGTAATAATTAATCAATAGGACGCATTGATAATACAGGTTCGTTAGCACGATTAATACCTTTTTCGAAACCAGCTGCAGCAGCACGAGCACGACCTGAGTGCCACCAGTGACCAATTAAGAAGAAGAATCCTAAGAAGAAGTGTGAACAACATAACCATGAACGAGGTGATACATAGTTTACAGAGTTAATTTCTGTTGCTACACCACCTACTGAGTTTAATGAACCTAATGGTGCATGAGTCATGTATTCAGCAGCACGACGTTCTTGCCAAGGTTGAATATCGTTTTTGATTTTATTAATATCTAAACCATTTGGACCACGTAAAGGTTCAACCCATGGAGCACGTAAATCCCAGAAACGCATAGTTTCACCACCGAAAATAATTTCTCCACTTGGTGAACGCATTAAGTATTTACCTAAACCTGTTGGACCTTGTGCAGATGAAACATTTGCACCTAAACGTTGGTCACGAACTAAGAATGTAAAAGCTTGAGATTGAGATGCTTCAGGACCTGTTGGACCATATAATTCACTTGGATATGCAGTGTTATTATACCAAGAGTATAATGAAGCTGTGAAACCCATAAGTGAAATTGCCGCTAAACTATATGAAAGGTATGCTTCACCTGACCAAACAAAGGCACGACGAGCCCAAGCAAATGGTTTTGTAAAGATGTGCCAAATACCACCTGTGATACATAAAATACCAACCCAGATGTGACCACCGATAACATCTTCCATATTATTTACAGATACAACCCATCCGTCACCACCAAATGGAGAACGGAATACATAACCAAAAATTACAATTGGGTTTAATGTTGGTGTTGTAATAAAACGAACATCACCACCACCAGGTGCCCATGTATCGTATACACCACCGAAGTACATTGCTTTGAAAACTAATAAGAATGAACCACAACCTAGAAGACATAAATGAATACCTAGGATTGTCGTCATTTTATTTTTATCACGCCAATCGTAACCAAAGAATGGGAATGATTCTTCTAATGTATCAGGACCTAATAATGCGTGGTAAATACCACCAAATCCTAATACTGCAGACGAAATTAAATGAATTACACCAACAGCAAAATATGGTACAGTTGTAGTGATTTCACCACCAGGTCCAATTCCGTAACCTAATGTAGCTAAATGTTGCATACAAATAAAACCTTGTTCATATAAAGGTTTTTCTGGTACGAAATGGGAAACTTCAAATAAAATCATTGCACCGGCCCAAAATACCATTAAACCAGCGTGTGCTACGTGAGCACCTAATAATTTACCTGAAACATTAATTAAACGAGCGTTTCCACTCCACCAAGCGAATCCTGTAGACTCAATGTCACGACCCGCGATACTACTATTAAAGGGCGTTTCCACGTGGTAATACCTCCTCAGGGAATACGAAGTTCTCATGTGGTTGATCTTGCGCAGCCATCCATGCACGAATACCTTCGTTTAATAAAATATTTTTTGTATAGAATGTTTCAAATTCTGGATCTTCCGCAGCACGTAACTCTTGTGAAACGAAATCGTATGCACGTAAGTTTAATGCTAAACCAACGATACCAATAGCACTTGTCCATAAACCAGTAACTGGTACAAATAACATAAAGAAGTGTAACCAACGTTTGTTTGAGAATGCTACACCAAAAATTTGTGACCAGAAACGGTTAGCTGTAACCATTGAGTATGTTTCTTCTGATTGAGTTGGAGTGAATGCACGGAATGTGTTTGCAGCATCACCATCTTCAAATAAAGTATTCTCTACTGTTGCACCATGAATCGCACAAAGTAAAGCACCACCTAAAATACCAGCTACACCCATCATGTGGAATGGATTTAATGTCCAGTTGTGGAAACCTTGTAAGAATAATAAGAAACGGAAAATTGCTGCTACACCGAAACTAGGAGCAAAGAACCAACTTGCTTGACCTAATGGGTATAATAAGAATACTGAAACGAATACAGCAATCGGACCTGAGAATGCAATAGCATTATAAGGACGAATACCAACTAAACGAGCAATTTCAAATTGACGTAAACAGAAGCCAATTAAACCAAATGCACCGTGTAAAGCGATAAATGTCCAAAGACCACCAATTTGACACCAACGTGTAAAATCTCCTTGTGCTTCTGGACCCCATAAAAGTAATAATGAGTGACCCATACTGTTTGCTGGAGTTGAAACAGCAGCTGTTAAGAAGTTACAACCTTCAAGGTATGAACTAGCTAACCCGTGAGTATACCATGATGTTACAAAAGTAGTACCAGTCATCCAACCACCTGCAGCTAAGTAAGCAGTTGGGAATAATAATAAACCTGACCAACCAACGAAAACAAATCGATCTTTCTTTAACCAATCGTCAACTAGATCAAATAAGCCACGTTCTTGGTTTTGCCCAATAGCAATGGTCATATTTTAATAATCCTTTAATTTAATTATTGAATGAGTAAACGTGAAAATTACTTTTTACTCTAGTCTTATCAATCTATATTTATATTATACATTAATCATAAAAATTTTTACTGATCTGAATAAAAATAAAAAATATGTTTCGTATAACATTTGAAATACTATACGAAACGAAATTATTAGCTAATGTCATCGACTTGAGTATAGATAAAGAATAATGCCATACTGATTGCTGGAAAAACTAATCCAACAAGAGGAACTAAAATTGCAGGTAAAAATGCAGC
>OX596003.1:0-7500 GCA_951394045.1 Nitzschia sp. DOCU1 | reverse complement strand
TAGAAGTAAATAAATCTAGTTATTTATCAATTTTCTTTTATAAATTCTTTTGATTCACTTATGGCTAAAAAAAGTATGATTGAGCGCGAAAAAAAGCGCATCCGTTTAGAAAAAAAATATTCTGTTAAACGAAAAAATTTATTAGTTGACTATCGAACAGCAGATAGTTTTGCAACCAAACTTGAAATTCATTCGAAAATCCAACAATTACCAAGAAATAGTGCTAAAACACGAATTCGAAATCGTTGTTGGAAAACAGGACGCCCTCGTGGAGTCTTTCAAGATTTTGGATTATCACGTCATGTATTCCGAGAAATGGCTCATCAATGTTTATTACCAGGAGTTACAAAATCTAGTTGGTAATTAAAACTTGTTTGTAAATTAAATTTCAGTATTTTTAGGAATTTAATTTACAATTATATAGTGATAGATTTTAGATCGTTTTAATCAAAGTTTTTATTATACCTTAACATATTATAGTTTTTAGATTTACAAAAGTTTTACTTTAATTATTAGGAGTTTTGAATATGATTTATGATTCACAAGTTTATACAGCTTTATGTATTGCTTTATTAGCAGCTGTTTTAGCAATTCAATTAGGTACAACGCTTTACGAATAATAGACTCAAGCAATCGAATCAAATATTTTTCAAGCTTTATTTTAACAATTAATTAACAATTTTATGGTAACAGAAAATTTAAAAAAGTTTACTACACCCGTGTTTCCTTTTACAGCAATCGTTGGTCAAGAAGAGATGAAACTTGCCCTACAGTTAAATGTCATTGATCCTAAAATTGGTGGGGTTATGATTATGGGAGATCGTGGAACTGGAAAATCAACTACTATTCGAGCAATTGCTGATTTACTTCCAGAAATTGAAGTCGTAAAAGACGATCCATTTAACTCTCACAAATCAGATTTAGAATTAATGGGAAATGAAGTCAAACTTGCGATTCAGAATAATCAAACCGTAGAAACGGAATTAATTAAAATTCCAATGGTTGATTTACCTTTAGGTGCTACAGAAGATCGTGTTTGTGGTACAATTGATATTGAAAAAGCGTTAACTGAAGGTGTCAAAGCATTTGAACCAGGATTATTAGCAAAAGCTAATCGTGGTATTCTATACGTGGATGAGGTAAATTTATTAGATGATCATTTAGTTGACATTTTATTAGATTCTGCAGCATCAGGTTGGAATACAGTAGAACGAGAAGGGATTTCAATTCGTCATCCAGCAAGATTTGTATTAGTTGGTTCTGGTAACCCTGAAGAAGGAGAACTACGTCCACAATTATTAGATCGTTTTGGGATGCATGCCGAAATTCGTACGGTGAAAGATCCAATTTTACGTGTAAAAGTTGTAGAAGAAAGAACATCTTTTGATCAAACTCCTCAACTTTGGCTTGAAAATTACGAGTCTCAACAACAAGAACTACGTGATCGAATTATTGCCGCTCAAAAATTATTACCAACGGTTGAAATTGATTACGATTTACGTGTTAAAATTTCAGAAGTATGTAGCCAATTAGATGTAGATGGACTACGAGGTGATATTGTTACAAATCGTGCAGCAAAGGCTCATGCAGCATATAATGGTCGTGATAAAGTAACAGTTGAAGATATTCGAACAATTATCACTTTATGTTTACGTCATCGATTACGAAAAGATCCATTAGAATCGATTGATTCAGGAAACAAAGTAAGTAAAGTTTTTGCGGAAGTTTTTGAAATTGATAATTAACTAGAATTGTCTTTCGTCTTTTCCGACATTCTATAAAAATAAAGTATTCTATAATGACAACTTAGTATGTTAAAATTAATTGGAGTTTTCATAAGTCTCGCTCTAATTTTAATCATTTTTTTACGAATTCCAGATGAAAATGTTGGATTGAGCAGTTTTGCAACCAAAAGTAGTTTACTAGGTTCACCAAGATCCGCCCAACGATTCTTGAATATTCTAACTGGAGTTGGAATTCTGACTTACTTAGGCATTGCTTTTCAACTTAACTTCCTTAACAGTTAAACTAGAAAATATGTAAATATTAGTTCACCAAATAGGTGAACTAATAATTTTTACCAAAATCCTAATGATACAGCTTTATCAATTGGTAAACATGCACCAATTCCAAACCATACGGCGAAAATAAATCCAACTATAAATGCTAAACTAGCAATTGGACGACGGAATGGGTTTTGGAATTTGTTTACATTCTCAATAAATGGAACGGTAATTAAACCTGCTGGAACCGCTGCCATCGCTAACACACCTAATAATTTATTTGGTAATACACGTAATAAATTAAATGTTGGGAAGAAATACCATTCTGGTAAAATTTCTAATGGTGTATTGAATGGATCTGCTGGTTCACCCATTTGTGTTGGAGCTAATGTTGCTAAACCAACACAACATGCTAATGTCCCTAACATTGTTAAAGGGAAAATATATAGAAGGTCATTCGGCCATGCCGGCTCACCGTAGTAATTATGACCCATACCTTTTGCTAACTTAGCTCGTAATTTTGGATCAGTTAAATCTGGTTTTTTAATTACTGACATAATAAAATTTGTTGATATTTATAATATTTGATATTTAAATTATAACGGTCCTGAAATACCTTGTTTACGGATCATTAAAAAATGCGTTAACATTAAAACAGCTGCCGCTAAAGGTAAAACAAACGTATGCGCACTGTAGAATCGTGTTAACGTAGCTTGACCAACACTTTCTCCACCACGTAAAATTAATACTAATGGTGGACCAACAAGTGGAACCGCAGCAGGTACACCTGTTACAATTTTACATGCCCAGAATCCTACTTGATCCCATGGTAATGAATAACCTGTTACACCAAATGAAACAGTAACAACTGATAAGATTACACCTGTTACCCAAGTTAACTCACGTGGTTTTTTAAATCCACCTGTTAAATATACTCGGAATACATGTAAAACTAACATCATTACCATCATACTTGCTGACCATCGGTGAACAGATCGAATTAACCAACCAAAGTTAACACTTGTCATAATATATTCTACAGAAGCAAATGCATCTACTACACTAGGACGATAGTAGAAAGTCATCGCAAATCCTGTAGCAACTTGAATTAAGAAACAAGTAAAAACTAGACCTCCAAAACAATAAAAGATGTTTACATGAGGCGGTACATATTTACTAGAAATATCATCTGCAATTGCTTGAACTTCTAATCGTTCTTCAAACCAATCGTAAATTTTACTCATAAAAGAATTTTTATAGTATTTGGCACGGTTAAGCAAACTATAAAAATAATTTTGAAAAAGGCGAGAGTGGGATTCGAACCCACGGAGCCCGCAAAGGCTCATCTGTTTTCAAAACAGACGCAATCGACCAACTCTGCCATCTCGCCAAAAGATTAGTTAGAAAACTAATCTTAATTATTTATTAACTGTCATAAGTTGTTTTTCCGCTGAATTTAATCGAAGCCGGGTCTGGATTTTTTCCAATTGAAAAATCGCGACTATTTACTGAAATACGACCTGGATTAACCTTTTCTGGAAAAACGCCATCTTTTGGATGTAAATACTGAACTTCTCCACTTGGGAAAATGCGATAAATTTTGTAATTATTAATCTTAAAAGTTCGTAATTGTGTTCCTAATGCTAAACATTGTTCTTTACGAGCTAAATATAATAAGTTTTCTCCATTTCGCATAATGGCAGCTCCACCTGTTGGCATTTCAAAAATTTGCTCTTTGGAACTTGTCCAAGTGATCGCATATTTTTCTTCAACTTCAGCAGACCGTAACCATCCTCCAGTACTTCCTCCAAACGCAGGAAAAGGTGTTTGTAAATTTAATGTCATTTCTAAAATTTTATAAATGTTTAATGTTCACTATATAATTTTACTCAAAAAATAATTTTTGAAATAAAATTATTTCAATTTCTAGCGGAGAATGGATTTGAACCATTGACCTTCGGGTTATGAGCCCAACGAGCTACCAGGCTGCTCTACTCCGCGACTTGTTCGTTAAAAGTGACTTGAACCCTTATCTTACGAATTTTAAAATGAAAAAGTGATTAAATTCCCTACTGTTAATTGAATAATAATATAATTTCCTTTAAAAGTCAACTATATTATTATTCTAAAAATTCCCTTGGAATTATTTCAGAGATGCTTTACCACCAGCATCTTCAATTTGTTTTTTAGCACTTTCAGCAGCATCTTTCGCAACTGCTTCTTGAATTACTTTTGGTGCTGATTCTACTAATTCTTTTGCTTCTTTTAAGCCAAGACCCGTAATACCACGAACAACTTTTAATACTGCAATTTTCTTATCAGCTGGTACTTCATCTAAACTTAAGTCAAATTCTGTTTTTTCTTCTACTTCCTCTACTGGAGCAGCAGCAGCCATTACAACAGGACCACCAACTGCTGCTGAAGCATCTACGCCAAATGTTTCTTCAATAGCACTTACTAATTCTGATGCTTCTAATAATGTTAATGTTTTTAATTCTTCAACGATTTGATTAATTTTTTCTGACATAATAATAAATAATAGTTATATATAAATAAGATTAGTAAGGATTTGACAATTTATCCAAAAGCGGCTAAATCTAACTTAATAGAAGGTCCCATTGAACTACAAATAAATAAACTTTTAAAATATTTACCTTTGACACCTGATGGTCGATTTTTCTCAATCGAGTTATACAAAGCTTGCAAATTGTCAATTAATTGTAATTTATCAAAATTTGCTTTACCAAAGCTGACATGAACAACTCCTGTTTTATCAGCTTTATATTCAAATTTTCCTTTTTTAAATTCCGTTAAAGTTGTTTCTAATGTAGTACTCACTGTTCCTGATTTTGGTGATGGCATTAGTCCTTTAGGACCTAATACTCGACCTAGTTTTGCTAATTTTGGCATCATATTTGGAGTTGCAATTAACAGATCGAATCCTATATTTCCTTGAGTGATCGATTCAATTAAATCATCGCTTCCAACCATATCTGCTCCAGCATTTTTGGCTTCGTCAAAATTTTCCTCATTTGTTAGTACAGCAATAATTAATTGTTTTCCAATTCCATGAGGTAAAGTTACAGTTGTTCGTAACTGTTGATCCGCATATTTTGGATCAATATTTAAATTAGCATGTAACTCAACACTCTCAACAAATTTTGTGGTTGATGTTTCTTTTAAAATTTCTATAGCTTCGTCTAAATTTGAATAAATTTTATTCTTCGTTTTTTCAATATTTTCTTTGTGACGTCGCGATAATTTTCGCATAAATTTCTCCACTCAAAACTTAGTTAATTTTATTTTAATCTACAATGGAGATACCCATATTTCGGGCAGTTCCTTCCACAATTTTCATGGCGCTACTAATTTTCGTCGTATTTAAATCTGGTAATTTTATAGTCGCAATTTCTTCTAATTGAGCTTTGGTAATAGAGCCAACACTTATACGATTTGGGGTTGCCGAACCTCTCGGAATTTTTGCAGCATTTACTAATAATACAGATGCCGGTGGTGTTTTAAGAATAAATGTATAACTTCTATCTTCGTAAACAGAAATTTCAACTGGAATAATAAGTCCTGTTTTATCACTTGTTCTGGCATTATATTCTTTACAAAAGGCTGCAATATTAACACCATGTTGACCTAAGGCAGGGCCAACCGGAGGTGCGGGTGTTGCTTTTCCAGCTGGTAAAGCTAATTTAATTAATGCAGTAATTTTTTTAGCCATAAGAATTTAATAATGTAGTTTGATCAAAGATTTTCAAAAAAATTTTTATCGTCTAAAAATTTTAGAGATATTGCTTTACACGCTTTTCACAATATTTTAGTAGACGTACTATATGAAATCTTTTCATTGTTCGAATTCTATTTAATAATAATAACCTCTTAGCAAGAGAAGCGCGCCCTGAAGGACTTGAACCCTCGACATCTAATTTTGGAGACTAGCGTTCTACCAACTGAACTAAGGACGCGTTTATTATATTATACTTCTAATAACTAAAATTTACAATATTCTAAAAATTAATTAATTCAATTATGAATTCTTTTCTCAAAACTAGTAATAAAATTCTAATGAAAGATTCGTTGCCTCACAATTTTTTAGCTGAAAAAATGATTTTAAGTTCGATTCTTTGGAATCCAGAGGCGCTTGAAATAACCCGACAAAATCTTGTAATTCAGGCTTTTTATTTTAAGAATCATCAAGAATTGTATCGCATTCTTGTAGAAATGAGTAATAATCAATTACCGATTGATATTGTTACCGTAACAGTATTTTTACAAGATAGTGGATTACTTTCAAAAATTGGCGGAATTAAAGTTTTATTAGATCTTGGTTATCAATCTTTAACATTTTCCTATCTTCCAGAATATATTCGAATTGTGAAAGAAAAATTTTTAAAACGCTGTTTAATTAAATTTGGATATAAAGTTATAAATTCCGGTTATATGACAAATAGTTCATTTGAGACTAGTTTAATGAAAATTGAACAAGAATTTCTTCAGCTAACAAATGAAATTCATATGACTCCAACCGTCAATACCGCACAAGTTTTAAATCAATTGTTTTCCGAATTAAAACATAAATTTTTAAATCCTCAATTACCAGGCTTACCATCTGGATTTTCAAAATTAGATGAATTGACTCAAGGATTTCAAAAATCAGATTTAATAGTGATTGCCGGTCGGCCTTCTACAGGTAAAACAGCTTTAAGTTTAAATATTGCTCTAAACTGTATTAAACTTTCTCGTTTACCAATTTTATTCTGTAGTTTAGAAATGTCCAAAGAACAAATTTTGTACCGATTATTATCAAATGAAAGTGGAATTAATCAAATGAAATTGAGAAGCGGAAAACTTACACAAAATGATTGGATAAAATTAAACAAAGTTATAAGAATTATTTCAAAGTTGCCTTTTTTTATGGATGACACATCAAGTATATCAATTTCTGAAATTCGATCGAAAATTAAAGTAATTCTTTTAGAACAAAGTCAACTTGGATTAGTAATAATTGATTATTTACAATTATTACAAGCTTTTAATTCGAAATCAACAAACCGTGTGCAAGAATTATCACAAATTACTCGAGAATTAAAAGGCCTAGCTAGAGAATTTAATATTCCCATCATTGCCTTATCGCAACTTAGTCGAAACGCGGATAATCGAATCGATCAACGTCCTATTTTATCAGATTTACGAGAAAGTGGTTCTATTGAACAAGATGCGGATCTTATTTTAATGCTTTATAATTCAAAAATAACTTCCGCAACAAATTCTTTGTCAGTCTCTACAAATTTTGCAAATAAATCATTAACAACGGAACTTATTATTGCGAAACAACGAAATGGTCCAACTGGAACAATAAAATTAGAACTAAATGAAGATCGAATTCAATTTTTGGAGTCTGATACTCTAAACTAATGCCCAGAACCAGATTCGAACTGGTGACACGAGGATCTTCAATCCACTGCTCTACCAACTGAGCTATCCGGGC
>OX596002.1:0-41534 GCA_951394045.1 Nitzschia sp. DOCU1 | reverse complement strand
AATGATTTTCAATAATTTTAGTGTAATGCTTCACTATCATTTAAATAAATAGCTGTTAAAGTGATAAACACATAAGCTTGAATACATGCAACTCCTAACTCTAAACCCATTAATATTACAAGTACTACTAATGGAATTAAAAAAGCAATTGCTTTTAAATTTTCAACCAACAGCATATTCCAAGAAAATCCTACAATAACTTTTAATAAACTATGACCTGCCATTAGATTAATAAACAATCGAACTCCTAAACTAACAGGCTTAGCAATAAATGAAATTAATTCAATAGGAACTAAAATTAATGCTAGGAAAAAACCAGTATTAGAAGGTAAGAATAAAGAAAAAAATTCCATTCCATGCTTTTGAAAACCAATAATATTCATCGCTACAAAGATTGAAAACGATAGGAAAAATGTTAAAGTAATATGACTTGTAGTTGTAAAACTATACGGCACCATACCAATTAAGTTATTTGATAAGATGAACATAAATAATACAATTGCAACTGGGAAATATTTTTCACTTCCAGTTGTAATAATATCTGATAAAAGTTGACTAACCAGACCGTATATTTTTTCAATTAAATTTTGCCAACCACTTGGAATAATAAAGAATGAATTAGTGTTTGGCTCTTTAATTAAAAACACAAAACTTTGAAGAACAAAAAGAGTTACAATTGATGCTAGTAAAAAATTTGTAACAGATAAATCAATACCTGCAATTTGAAAAGTTATAAGAGGCGCTATTTTAAATTGATCTAAAGGACTATAAATCATTTTGTTTTAGAAAAAATTTTAGTGTGCGCTTTGTCTATTACTGTAAAACGCTTCAGCCATTACAAAGAAAAAGAAAAGAGCTGATGCTCCAGAAATATACGAACCCCAAGAAGCAATTTTATTAAATAAATAAAATGCATCTGGATAATCTGGAATTCTTCTTGGCATCCCTGCCACACCTAACCAATGCATCGGAAAGAAGGTGACATTAACTCCAGTGAAGAATACCCAAAAATGAATTTGCGCTAAAATTTCAGAGTAATGCACTCCAGTCAGCTTCTCGAACCAATAGTAAATACCAGCAAAAATGGAAAAAACGGCTCCCATTGATAGCACGTAATGGAAGTGTGCTACCACGTAGTAGGTATCATGAAGAGCTATATCTAGTCCTGAGTTTGCTAATACAACACCAGTAACTCCGCCAACAGTAAATAGGAAAATAAATCCTAAAGCGAATAAAACAGGAGCTCTTAACTCAATTGACGAACCCCATAAAGTTGCTAACCAACTGAATACTTTAATTCCTGTTGGAATTGCAATAATCATAGTAGCTGCAGTAAAATAAGCTCTTGTATCAATATCTAGTCCTACAGTATACATGTGATGCAAATTCTGTAAATTTTTAAACAAGTAATTAAAAATTAGACAAAAAATTGGACTCTATCATCAACTAAATAATATTTATGTTATCTGTTAATCGAACGTGTATTTTTTTAAATCTACAAAAAGAAATGTATTTATCAGATTGAAATTTATATTCTTGTTTTTTACAATGAATTGTTTTTGATAACATAAACTTTTTATATTTAGTTGTTCTGCGTATTAGTCTCTGAGGATTCCTATCAAAAAGGTCTTTCCTGCTGATTAACCCTATCTTCTAGATTTTTACATTTAAGAATAATTTACTTAAAGTACTAAAAGCATAACAGGCAGTCCCAGCATATAGCAGAATTTTAGCATAGTTGTTCGAATTAACTATGGGGCCCATCAATGTTAAGCCCAAACAATAAACCCTAGTATACCAATAGAAGACATTGCATAAACCATACCTAAGTAACCAAAGATAGGTTTTCGAGCAGCACTTACTACAACGTGACTAATAATACCAAACGCTGGTAAAATTAAAATATAAACTTCCAATATCTTGTATTTTTAGTACAACTCAAGTATTTTTACCCGTACTAAAAATAACTCATCAATTCTCATATGATGATGCGACTCTATCATACTTTTATTTTTCTTAGTTCAGAAAGTCGTTTATGATACCCCTGTATTTTTTCAAACCCATTTTCTGTTAAATGCTCTTTTTTTTGAACAATCAAATAAGCTTTTCGCATCCACTCATAAGCTAAATATTTAGTAGGTGATTGCAAACTGAATTTATCAAAAAACTGCAAAAATTCTCCAAAACTTCCAAAAGAAGTAGAACTATATATGTATGTGTCTTGGGTTTTTCTATATCCCATATAGCCTTTAAACTTTTTATATATTTGATCTAAAAGTATCGACTCTTTTTGATCAATTCGAGCTAATAAACGAACCTCAAATCCTAATACCATTTTCGGTCTGTCTACCAAATAAATCCTAAAACTTCCATCTGCATCAAAAAATCCAGAGAGCCAAGAAGTATTCCAATCTATAATGGAACTTTCTGACGTTAAAGGTATTGAATATTTTGGAACTAATCGCTCGTTAAACTGTTTAATTTTGTTTGGATGTTTTAGTTTATCTCGAACTAAATTCGCTACACGCACAATACCATCGGGATGTGAAATAGTTAGCTTATAAGCATTCTTATTTTTAATTTTTTTAACCGTTCCAAAACCAATCTGAGTGCGCAATTGATATGCAAGTCGTGCATTTTTGCTAGAAAAGGCAATAACACACTGACCGGTTGTTGAAAAATGACCGTCACCATCAATTAACCCAGCAAGATAAGGTCCGAAAAATGTGTCATTAATATAAAATTTTGTTTTTTTAGGTTTGTGAATACTTAAGATTTTTTTCGACTCCATAACAGAAAATTTATAAAAGTTTTTACGTATTAGTCTGTGAGGATCCTAAAATGTTTTTTTATATTCAAAAAACATAATTTTTAGTTTCCTGCGAATTAACTCTATACTTAGATTTTTCCGAACAAAATTTCTTTTGAGAGGACTAAGTAATTTAAACAAGTCTTCCTCGCATACAGTAAAATTTACCCACCCCTCAGTTTATTTTTGTAAAGGGTGCCCGAAGAACCAGAACAGGTGCTGATATAATACAGGATCACCACCACCCGCTGGATCAAAGAAAGTAGTGTTGAAGTTACGATCGGTAAGCAACATTGTAATCGCACCAGCTAAAACTGGTAGCGAAAGTAATAAAAGAATAGCAGTAATGAAAACTGCCCAAACAAATAATGGTAATTTGTGGAAAGGAAGACTATCTGTTCTCATATTAACAATGGTACAAATAAAATTAATAGCTCCTAAAATTGAAGCAGCTCCTGATAAGTGAAGACTGAAAATCGCAAGATCAACAGCACCACCTGAGTGAGCGATAATACCTGATAATGGAGGATAGCAATACTGCAGGTATTAGCCAACGTTCTCACGCTGGATTGGACTATACCATCGTTTTCCTCTTACATATAGACATTAAACATTTAATTATCGTTTAGATCGAACAATTTGCATTCTAGTCTGAATACTTTTAAGATACTCATAACCCCGTTTTCTTTTTCGGAATGATCTGGTCCAAATTTTATACTCAAAAGATTTCATACCTTTCATTGTTCTAGAAAAATAGTTTATTACAGTTTCAATATGTTTTAAATTGTCTGCTTTCACTGTATTATAAAACTTTTTACGTATTACTTTTAAATCTAAAATTAACGCGATACCTTGCAACACTATAATATCGTATTTTTGAGTAATTTCAAAAGCATGAGCTAAACGATTAACATCTTTTCTGTATATATAAAAGCTTCCTTTAGCTTCAGTAAAACCAATCAACCAAAATTTAGTTATAACGTTTTTTGCAATAGTTACGTTTAATAAATCTGGATGAACGACATTCCAAACTGGACTTATTTGATCAGTAGATAGGGTTTGATACTTTTCATACAATTCTTTCAATTTACAATGTTTTTCATCTTTGGTTAATTTATCGCTCCTATCGACTAAAAGAGCTTTTTTAAAAAGATCATATTTAAAATATTTAATAGTAAGCAATAAGTGCTTATCAAAAATCGGGATAATATACTTAAAAAGATGTTCACGGTTACGAACTCGATAATATGCCATACCGTCCTCTTTAACAATGGTTATTCGACCTACGCCAACTTGTGCTTTTACAAAATTAAGAACACGTAAATTATACGTACTTTGACTAAGCTTAAACGTAAAAGTCCACTTACCATTATAATGAGCAAACGAAAAGTCACCGTCACCATCGGTAAAACCGACAAGCCAACTTTCAAAATCCCTTTTATTTGATATTTTACACTTAGTTGAAAACGCGCTACGTTGAGTCTCTGATGGGCCACTATTTAAAATAGCCCAGGCGGATTGTCCCCGTGTCAATGACATTTTTACACTATTTGGCGTATGCAAACAGGTATTCATTTCCGAATTGAGGAGTTTCCCGCATCGAGTAGCGTTTAACAAACTATTTCTAAGAATAAGAAACATTTTTATACTTACACTAAAAATAGTTTAGGACGGCCTATTCTCCAAAATTGACCGTCCAACCGGTTCCTACACCAGCTTCACATAGTACTGATTCAATTAACAGTAAAAGTGACGGTGGTAGTAACCAAAAACTAATGTTATTCATTCGTGGAAACGCCATATCAGGTGCTCCGATCATAAGCGGTACAAACCAGTTCTATATTATCATTACAACAATATATGGACTATATCTTCACTATATAACAAAATGTTACTTAAGTGTGTCGCGTGTAGTCTCTGAGGATCCTACTAAGTTACAATGAATCTATAACTTTTGGTTTCCTGCGGATTAATCAATTTTATTATTTTTTAAACGTATGCTCTTTCAATTTAGCAAGTCGTATAATAAACTCTAAGACACTTCCCGCATATAGCGACATAATAATAGATAAACTTTCATTTATCCACGGCAACTATTTTTTAACTTAACTTATTGAATAAACAAATTATTTAAATGAGTCCACGTAAAAGTAGTGCGAGTTGAATTATGATTTTTTTTAATTTCTTCACACGTTTTTAAACCCAATTCAGTTAAATGAGTATTTTCTACTTGCATTTTATATATTTTTTTCCAATTCAAGTAATCTAAATATTTTGAAGAAAATAAAGGAAATTTTTCAAAATAATCGACAATATTACCATTTGTAATTAAAGATGTTGATACTATTAAAATACTATGATGCTTGAATTGTCTAGTACGTTTATAAAAACCAAGTTGAAAAGTTGTAGCAATTTTATGACAAATATATGTAAACTCTGAGAATTCTATTGAATCATGACTTGCGTTTTTTGAGTAAAATTCTTTACACTCAAGTCTAAAAGCAATTTGTATTCTTTTTCTATTGTTTGATCTAGCTGTTATCGATATGTTAAAACTACCGTCAGCGTCAACAAAACCGGCCAGCCAAGAATTTGAATGGATAGAAGAATTATCTAAAGGTAATTTGCTAAATTTAATTGAATTATCCAGATTCTCTATCATAAAATCAATCATTTTGTAAAAGTCATTAATTTTAGGTGTACGTAAATATCCATTAATGTGTTGAGCTATTTGTAAAATTTCTTCTTTTGCCGAAATAATCCAAACAATATAATTTTTCTGTTTTTCAAAGTAACCTCCGTAGAAAGATTGAAGACACTCTGCAAGTGGTTTATCTTTTTTTACAAATGCAACTTTAATCTTTGCATATCTTTTTCGATTTTTGCTACTTCGCGCTACACTAGGAATTATAAACGAACCATCACCTTCAATTAGACCTGCCAAGTAAGATTTAAAATTTTCACTAACAACCATTTAAAATATATTATAAGTTAAGTTGGATTCTACCAAAACCGCCAATTAATACAGGCATTACCATAAAGAAAATCATAACAAAAGCGTGACCAGTTACGATCACATTGTAAAGATGGTGATTATATTCTAAAAAACTTCCATTAGGTTGTGATAAAGTAATTCGAATATAAAGAGATAAAGCAGTACCTGCTACTCCAGAAATAGCTCCGAAGATAATATATAAGGTACCGATATCTTTGTGATTAGTAGAAAAAAGCCATCGAAAAATAAAACTTGTCATTTTTTCTAACGTTGTTTTGTTTAAATTAGTTTCCATACTTTAAAAATTTTATTAATTTCATCGAATAAAAAATTTTAGAACATTTAAATTTATAATTTTGTTGTTTAAATATACATTTAAAAACAGTTTTTCTTAAAATATTCTATTTTAATTAAATTTTTGTAAATTTCTCTCTATAAAGATCAAAAAATTTGGTAATTTCTCAAAAAATTTTAGAAACAAATAAAATAATTGCTTAAACCAAATTTGCAAAACTCATTCTACCTAATAAAGAAATATGTAAATTTAGTATATTGACTATAAAAGATTTTTCTTCTTTTATAAGGTCAAATCTTTTAAACATTTTTGCCTCCTTTAAAGCTCGAAAAATTTGGTAACTTTTTATCTAAAACAATTTATTTAATCGAAAAATTAAAATAGTATACATTATTAATATATAAATATTATATCATTTCCCCCTATAAAGATCAAAAAATTTGGTAATTTTATTAAAATAATTTATTTACTCAAAAAAATCTGAAATTTTTTACCAAATTTTTCGAGCTCTAAAGGGTGAAAATTTTATAGTTTTAATAAAATTAATCAACTTATTAAATATAAACTGATTAGGACTACCTTTACTGACAGTTCTAAAGAAAATGATTTGTATAAATATAATGAATATTTATATACTTTTATTTGTTGTCACAATTTTTACCCTTTAGAGCTCGAAAAATTTGGTAACTTTATCAAAATAATTTGAAATTTTTTACCAAAATTTTTGATCTACATAGGGGAAAAAATAATAATATTATAAATTGGGGTAATATATGTTATTTATATGTAAAAACTAAAGAGTTTGCTAATTTTAATAAAAATTTTTTATTCATAGATTATACCTTGATTAGTACTGTTTTTAACTGTAAATCTAAAATAAAATGATTGGTATATCAATAAAAATTTGTATACTTTTTGTTTATTACCATAATTTTCACCCTTTAAGGTTCGAAAAATTTGGTAATTTTATTAAAATAATTTGAAATTTTTTACTAAAATTTTTGATCTATATAGAGGGAAAGAATATTAATAATATTATAAATTGGAACATCATATATTATTTATGTATTGAGTCGATATGATATTATATCTATCTTAGAAAAGTTAAGAATTTTGGTAATCTTATTAAAATTTTTTAATTTATAAATTGATTAATATCGCATTTAAAGATAATTACAAAGCAAATAATTCATATAACTAATAAAAAGTCTATAAATTTTTATTAGTTACCAAATTTTTCGATCTATATAAAGAGATAAATTTAATCTTACAATAAAAATACATATTGATTAATAAATAAGTGTCTTCTACAGTTTAGAATATTGTATTTCATTAAATTTATATATTTCTCTATTAGGTAGAACGAGTTCCGCAAGGTTATAGATTAAATATTCCAAACGACCTATTTAGTTTTTAACAGTTTTTTAACTTTCTCTAAAATTGATTTTGCTTCTCTTAACCATTAATTTTTATAAGGTTGAAAATTTTGGTAAACAAATTATTTCATTTGTCCAATAAAAAACTTTATAATTTGTTACCAAATTTTTCGATCTTTATAGGAGAGTAAAAAATTCTATGATTTTAACGAAAATTATTTGATTCATTCAACTTATATGTTGAATAGTAGTATTTATAAGAGATTATTCTTTTTTATTAGGGTAAAGTTTTTTAAATATTTTAGAATTAACAGAAATTTTTTACCAAATTTTTTGATCTACATAGAAAAAATTAAAGTTTAGATATTCAGTTCTCATCGTCTAATCGGTTAGGACGTTACTCTTTCACAGTAACAATACGGGTTCAAGTCCCGTTGAGAATATATTATCTTGTAGAAAATTTAAACGGCTTAATTTATTTCAGTCGTTTATTATGGCGAATATAACTCAGTTGGTTAGAGTGTTAGGTTGTGGTTCTAAAAGTCGCAGGTTCAAGTCCTGCTATTCGCCTCTTAGAAGTAGTAAAAAATTATTTTAAAGCATTAAGAGGATACTTAAGTATTAAAATTTATATGGACGTTTAATAACGAAATGTTGTAAGGAGCAGATTTATTTATGCTGAGAGCTACAATTTTCCATAAACTCGGAAAACCGATTTCTTATAGATAAGAAAATTGTTTTCAATATGTAAACAAAAAATTTGGTGAACTGAATCATCTAAGTAACCAAAATTTAAATCAACCGAGAAGTTGTTAGTAGTGGCGAGTGAACGCAACGATAGACTTAAAGTCAAAAACTTTGTTTAATATAAGAATAGCCATAGAAGGTAAACCTAATTTAAGGATAGCCCTGTAAAATAAAGTTAAAGCTTTTTATTTTAGTAAAATGAAACAAGTCATGTTTTGTTTAAATAGTGGAGGCCCACCTTCAAAGTCTAAAAATTTTAATAACTGATAGTGAACAAGTACTGTAAAGGAAAAGTGAAAAAGACCTCGCGAGAGTGAAAAGATTTTGAAACTTAATGCTGACAATCTGTCAAAGCTTTTTAAAGTAATGACGTACCTTTTGTATAATGGACCAACAAGTTTATTTTAGTGGCGAGCTTAAATAGTAAAATATGTAGGCGTAAAGAAATTAAGTTTTAAATTGCTTATCAGTCTCTAAAATAAGACCCGAAACTAAGTGATCTAACCATGGACAGGTTGATGAATAAGCGGCAACGCTTATCGGAGGACCGAACCCGTGTATGTGGCAAAATACTGGGATGATCTGTGGTTAGGGGTGAAAGGCCAATCAAACTTAGAGATAGCTGGTTTTCTGCGAAATCTATTTAAGTAGAGCGTTTAAAAGACTTTTGTAAAGGTAGAGCTCTCGATAAACAATGGGGGCGTAAAGCTTTACTGAGTTTATTGAAACTTCGAATGTTATTAAAATGACTTTAAACAGACAGACTATGAGTGCTAAGATTCATAGTCAAAAGGGAAACAGCCCAGACTATTAATTAAGGCTCTTAAAAATAATTAAGTGAAGAAATTGTGAAAAAATGTTGACAATCGAAAGGTAGGCTTAGAAGCAGCCATCCTTTAAAGAAAGCGTAACAGCTCATTGGTTTAGTTTTTTTGCATTGAAAATGTTTGGAACTAAAATTATTTGCCGAAATTATAGATTTTTTTAAAAATGGTAGCAGAACGTTCTGTAAGTTTAAGAAGTTTTATAGTAATATAAAATGGAAATATCAGAAATGAAAATGTTGGTATGAGTAACGTTAAACAATGTGTAAAACATTGTCGCCTAAAGTTCAAGGTTTCCAAAACAAGGCTAATCCGTTTTGGTATTTAAAATTAATCGGTCTCTAAGAAAAAAACGAAAGTTTTGTTTTAATGAGATAAAAATCAATTTTTTAGTTTTTTGAAGTGACAAAATACAAATATTATTTTTATTTTATGGTTTAAATAAAAGTTGTAAAGTGTTTTCTAGAAATAGCTTCTTAAAATAATAAAACCGTACCCTAAACCGACACAGGTGAACAAGTTTAGTAAACTAAGGCGCTTGAGAGAATTATGTTGAAGGAACTCGGCAAAATGACTCCGTAACTTCGGGAGAAAGAGTGACTTTATGAAGGCAACTTTGTAAAGTTGGCACAGAAGCGTGGAAAGCGACTGTTTAACAAAAACACAGGTCTCTGCGAATTCGTAAGAAGATGTATTGAGGCTGACGCCTGCCCAGTGCTGCAAGATTAATGAAAGAGGTCTTTTGGCTTTGATCTGAACTCCCAGTAAACGGCGGCTGTAACTCTGACGGTCCTAAGGTAGCGAAATTCCTTGGCATTTAATTGGTGTCCTGCATGAATGGCGTAACGACTTTCCAACTGTCTCCAACATAAACTCAGTGAAATTGAATTATTCGTGAAGATGCGAATTACTTGCGGCTAGACGGAAAGACCCCGTGCACCTTTACTATAGTTATACATTGTAATGAATTTTTTTTTGTGTAGCATAAGTGGGAAGTTGTTAATTAGTAATTACTTGCGCTAGCAAGTAAAAAAAACATCGTTGAAATACCACTCTAAAAACTTTTCATTACTTATTGATTAAGACATTGTATAATGGGTAGTTTGACTGGGGCGGTCGCCTCCTAAAGAGTAACGGAGGCGTGCAAAGGTGAACTTAAGTTGAACTAGTACAACTTTAAAGCATAATAGTATATGTTTGCCTGATTGTAAGATTGACAAATCGAGCAAGGACGAAAGTCGGTTATAGTGATCCGGTAATTCTGTGTGGAAAAGGTTACCGCTCAACGAATAAAAGGTACGCCGGGGATAACAGGCTAATCACCCTCTAGAGACCCTATCGACGGGGTGGTTTGGCACCTCGATGTTGGATTATCGCATCCTGGAGCTGTAGGTGGTTCCAAGGGTTTGACTGTTCGTCAATGAAGGCGGTACATGATCTGAGTTCAGAACGTAGGTAATCACTGCGTTTACGTCTGGTAACAGACAGTTAGCACTGACTAATATCGGTGAAACCTTATTCAGTTGTTCAAACGGACTGAATGGCAATACCGAGGGAAGATTTCAAATTTAAGCAATTATTCTAATAAAGAATGAATAAAAATTTTTTTAAAAAGACAAATCAAACTTCAAAAGAAATAAACAAGTTAACAGAAATAGAAAAAAGTTATATAGCAGGGTTTATTGATGGTGATGGCAGTATATATGTAAAAATTGTTAGGGATAAGACTCGGACGTATAAATTTGCGTTAAGGGTAGAAGTAAGTGTCACCCAAAAACCAAATAGACGTTGGTTTTTATTAAGTTTGCAGAAAAAACTCGGTTGTGGTAATTTAAATTTGGCTTTACCTCAGTCAAGTAAAACAAAAACTGTAGATAATTTTACATTGAGTTCTATGCCTTTGGTGAGAGCTCTTTTATTATCATTACAACCTTATTTAATTTTGAAAAGGCCTCAGTCTAGATTAGCTCTTCGAATAATTGATACGTATTTTAAGAAGAAATTATCATCAAAATTAGAGTTTATTAAACTTTGCAAAATAGCAGACAAGTTAACAGCGCTTAATGATTCTAAGAAGCATTTTAAACAAAATTCTATAACTGGTATAACAGTTGAAAAAGAGCTACTGGCAGATAACTCTATCAAGTAGTTTTTCTTAGAATTATATTTGATTTCCCCGTAGAGACTTGAAAATTTGATTATACAAAATTTTCAGATGGCTTAATTTAATTAAGGTATAATACGTCAGCTCCTGTAGTTACTCTTTTCTACAGGATGAAGATATAGTCCATGCCTTTTCGAAAGAAAAGGATTTACATGTGTGAAACAGTTTGGTCCCTATCTACCGCAAGAGTAGAAAACTGAGAGGAGTAAAGTATAGTACGAGAGGACCCATGAAGGTAAATCCCTGGTGAATCGATTGTTATACCAATAGCATAGTCGATTAGCTACATTTATAATAAATAATCACTGAAAGCATCTAAGTGAGAAATTAACCTCAATACAAGTTTTCTTAAAAATGTAGAAGATTACTACATAGATAGGCTTGGTGTGTAAGAATTGTAAGATTTTTAGCTAACAAGTACTAAAACATAAATTTAAAAGATTTTTTACTATTTATAAACTAAATAACATTTTAGTTTTTTAGATTTTAATTCAAATTAATTGTATATACAAAAATATATAAATATATATGATTAGAATAGTATGAGTTTGATCCTGGCTCAGGATGAACGCTAGTAGTATGCTTAACACATGCAAGTCGAACGGAATTTTTTTTCGTGGCGTACGGGTGAGTAAACGCAGAATTTTTCCTTTCAGATCAGGACAAATATTTCCTTCGGGCAATAAAATCCTGAATATATTTAAAGGTTTACTCCGCTGAAAGATAAATCTGCTTAAGATTAGGTTGTTGGTAATTTAAAAGCTTACCAAGCCGATGATCTTTAGTTGGTCTGAGAGGATGATCAACCACATTGGAACTGAAATAAGGTCCAAGCTAATACGTTGGCCAGCAGTGAGGAATATTGGACAATGAACGAAAGTTTGATCCAGCAATACTAACTGGGTGATGACGGCTTATTTAAGTTGTAAGATCCTTTAATTAAAAAAGATAATGACATTATTTAATTGAATTAGTCCTGGCTAATACTCGTGCCAGCAGCCGCGGTAATACGGGAAGGGCAAGCGTTATCCGGCATGACTGGGCGTAAAGAGTCCGTAGACGGTAAAGTAAGTTTTTTGTTAAATTTTAAGACTCAATCTTAACACAGCAATTAATACTACTTTACTTTGAGTTTAATGCAGAAAAGTAGAATTTTATACGGTAGAGGTGAAATTTGCAGATATATAAAGGAATGCCAATAGCGAAGGCAACTTTTTGGTATAAACTGACGTTGAGGGACGAAAGCGTGGGTAGCAAACGGGATTAGAGACCCCGGTAGTCCACGCCGTAAATTCTGAGTGCTGTAATTTAATTGTAATATTTTTTAAAATATTATTTAGATTTTCAAGCTAACGCAATAAGCACTCCGCCTGAAGAGTACGATCGCAAGATTGGAACTCAAAGGAATTGACGGGGGTCTAACACTAGTGGTGGAGCATGTGGTTTAATGCGATAATCCGCGCAAAACCTTACCAATTCTTGACATAGCTAAACAATTATTTCAAATTAAGTATGTATTTGGTTTAATTGTTTTTTTACAGGTGTTGCACGACTGTCGTCAGCTCGTGTCGTGAGATGTTTGGTTAAGTCCTGAAACGGGCGCAACTCTTACTTTTAAATTTTTAACGTATTAAAGGTTTCTTTAAATGCTTTAAAAGTACGGTCAATGATAAGTTGAAGGAAGGTAAGAATCAAGTCAAGTCAATGTGACCCTAATGAATTGGGCTACTTCATGTGCTACAATGAAAATTACAAAAAGTGACAAAAAAGAAATTTCAAGTTAACCAACAAAAATTTTCCTAGTTCGGATTGTAGACTGCAACTCGTCTACATGAAGGTGGAATCACTAGTAATCGCAAATCAGCACGTTGCGGTGAACATGTAACTTGACCTTGTACACACCGCCCGTCACTTGCAAAGAATTAGTTTCGCTTGAAGATTTTAATAAAATCCATTGAGAGATTGATAATTTGGATGAAGTCGTAACAAGGTAGCTGTACGGGAACGTGTAGCTGGAACAAAATGAAAGTAATAATTGGTGTCTTACTTAATTTAAATAAAGATTAAGTAATAAAGGTTCGAATCCTTTTTTCATTTAACCTGAAAATTGTTTTCAAGAGTTTGGATTAAAAGTTTTTCAAAATACTGACTTATCGGGAATAACTTAAAAACTATTTAACCGTTTGTTAGAGAAGTGCATTGGTTAGCATGTTAGGCTCATGCCCTAAAGTTTGTAGGTTCGAATCCTGCCTCTGACAAAAATGATTGCATTAGTTTATTTTATGTGTGCACTACTATTAGTTAGTGCTTCAATGGTTATTATTTCGAAAAACCCTCTTCATTCAGTTTTATTTTTAGTAACAAGTTTTTTATCATCTTCTATACTTTTGTTTTTGTTTGAAAATGAGTTTTTAGCACTTTTTTTTCTTATTATTTATTTGGGTGCAATTGCAATTTTATTTTTATTCGTCGTAATGATGTTAGATATAAAATATAGAGATTTACAAACAAGTCGACTTTATTTACCTGTAGGGGTATTTATTGGTATTACTTTGTTAGTTGAAGTTTATGGTGCTTTTTCTAAGGTTTTTTCTAAAAACACAAACATGAGTATTTTCGAGCATAACTCTTATTTAAATTGGTATGATAGTCTAGATGCTCTTTCAGATGTTTATGTCTTTGGGCAAATTTTTTATACTCATTATGTATTACAAATTTTAATGGCAGGATTAATTCTTTATTTAGCTGTTATTGGTGTGGCATTTTTGACGGTTAAGTCAGCTTTTACTAAAGGTGAAAAACGAGAGCAATCTCTTTTCCGACAACTATCTAGAAAAAATGTTTTATAAATAATTTTATGAATAACGCTAAGTATATGGCGGGATAGTTCAGTTGGTTAGAACGTTGGAATCATAATCCAAATGTCGGGGGTTCAAGTCCCTCTCCCGTCAAAAGTGATTAACTCAATTGGTAGAGTGTCTCGCTTACAACGAGAAAGTTAGTGGTTCGAATCCGCTATCGCTTAATACAGTTTTTAAATGGGAGCACTTACACTTAAAGCATTTTCAGATGAGTTACGAGAATGGGAATTTATTGAAGGAGAAGCTATCGATCCAACAGATAGTTTTGGAGTGAGTTTAAGGTTATCGATTAGAGAAAATCAAATTTTTTTAGCAGAGCCAAATGATCCAAATACTCCATGGTTAACCGATAAGGGAAGACTTTTTTTTGATGGTATGTTTGAGAAGTCATCTACTAAGCCCACTAATTGGGAAAAAATTTTTAATGATATTTCAGAGTTAATGTATTTTATTGATCATTTGAACTTACATAAACGAAATGCGTTTTCATTTATTTTCGCATTTGAAAACTTAAGTTTAGAAACTTTGAATATGTTATATTTATTAAAACAAAATTGTTCATTAATTGAACTTCGAAAAGTTGAGAGTCATAGAAGTTTAAATGATTTTGAATCTCAATATCAGTTGGGATCATCCGTTGAAAAACCTAAACTTCATATGTCAACGTTAGGAATCTTAGTAAATACAAATCCTAGATATGAAGGATATGTTTTAAATCTTAATCTTCGGCAAAGATTTTTAAAAGGAAACTTTAAATTATTAAACTTAGGTTCAATGTTAGATCTAACTTTTCCAACTTATAATTTAGGTTCTAATTTTAGTGTTTTAAAATCATTGGCAGAAGGTACACATATCTCTTGTCAGGATATTAAAAATGCAGAATTTCCAGTTATCATTACCAATACGGAGTTGTTTAAACGAAATGATGCTAAAATTTTTACAGAAGTTCTAAAATATACAAGTGTTTTAGACACGGCTTGGAATGGTATTAACGTTTTAAATCATAATATTGGTAGTGTAGGAATTCAATCTTTAAATAAATTTTTACCACTTTCAACAGAAGATTTTGTTAATTTTTTTGGATTATATTATATTAATGTTTCTTTAAGTTCTGCTGCTAATATGAAAAAGCTAGTAGAACTTCATATGTTACATATATTTACTACAAATAAAATGTTAGCAAACAAACTTTTTGTAGATCAAAATGTAAATCCTTTAAACGAATTAGTTTATAATAAAGTTAAGAATCAGTTATTCAATAGCTATTTTCATTTGCCAAGCAATTTATTTTTAGAAGATAGTGAAACTTATATAAATACTCAAGGTTTAATTAAACGAACTACAAAGTTAATACATTTTAAAAAAAATGCTAAGACAAACTGGCAGATTACCAGAAAGTTTTATGCTAATACGAAATCGGTATTATTCTTTAATAATACAAAAGATAATACTTTAATAAATTTTGACTCAGTTAATTCGTTTAATTTTAAAAATTATGTTAACTTTCAGTTTTATGCTGTACAGACGTTAACAAGTTTGAGTTTTTATTTAACAAAAAACAATTTACCATTGCTTAAATCACCTATGATTGCAATTAAACCTTCTAGAGTAAAAGTTTTAAATACTAAAGTAAAAGGTTGGTTAGATGATTTTTTCAATGGAAATGGAAAAGATTCGTTTAGTTATAACTCGTCTGTTCTTGTAAATTGTTCAAAGATTACTCGATCAAGTACTACTAATTTTTTTTAATATATTTCCCAAAAATTTATGGATATCAATTTTTTTATAAAAAATTTTTTAAATTCTAATAAATATTTAGAACAATTCAATTTGTTAAATAGTTCTGCTATAAGAGAAGAATATTTAGGAATTTTTGTTTATCTTTGTTTTGCTATAGTTTTATCTCTTATAATTGTAGTTTTATCTTATTTTTTAGTTACACAAAGTCCGGAAACTGAAAAACTTTCAACGTATGAGTGTGGATTTGAAGCTTACGGTGACACTCGAAGTAAGTTTAATGTACGGTTTTATATTATTGCAATTTTGTTTATTTTATTCGATATAGAAATTATTTTTTTAGCACCATGGTGTGTGTCGATCTCTCAGTTGAATCTTTTAGGATTTTGGTCAATGGTCGAGTTTTTAGTTGAATTAGGTATCGGTTTTATTTATGCTTGGTGTGTAGGTGCCATTGAGTGGAATTAAATAATAAATGCTATGAGCACTTTAAAGAATAAATTTGATTTTAAATATTTAAATACAACTCATCAGTTTCATTTAGTAGATCCTAGTCCTTGGCCTCTTTTAGCATCTTTAGGTGCTTTTATGCTTACTACAGGATTGGTTCTTTACATGCATAAAATGATTGGCGGTTGGGGCTTATTTGTAAATGGTTTTATTGTAATACTTTTCGTTATGTTTGTTTGGTGGCGAGATGTAGTTAGAGAAGCTACTTATGAAGAGCATCACACTTTCGTAGTGCAGCGAGGTTTAAGATTAGGTATGATCTTATTCATCGTTTCTGAGATTATGTTTTTTTTTGCTTTCTTTTGGGCTTTCTTTCATTCAAGTTTAGCTCCTGTTTATAACATTGGATCAGCATGGCCTCCTCATGCTATTCTTACTATGAATACTTATACAATTCCGTTAACAAACACTTTTATTTTGCTAAGTTCAGGAGCTACTGTAACATGGGCTCATCATGCAGTTATTTTAAATGCTAAAAGACATACTATTATTGCGTTGATTTACACATTATTTTTAGCTGCTTTATTTACTTATTTTCAAGGATTAGAATACGTATCTGCTCCTTTCAATATTAGTGATGGAATTTATGGATCTTGTTTTTATATGGCTACAGGTTTTCATGGTTTTCACGTTTTTGTTGGAACTATCGCATTAGCTGTATCATTTGTTAGAATTGTATTAAATCATGCAACAAATACACATCATTTTGGATTTGAGTCAGCTATTTGGTATTGGCATTTTGTTGACGTTGTGTGGTTATTTTTGTTTATTAATATTTACTGGTGGGGTAACTTAGAGCCTTATAATGTACCAGCTAGTTCGTTAATGTAAACATCATAAAAACATAAATGGTTACTAACCTTTTAAAAAAAAACGATTTAGGTATGAATGAAATTGTAAAACAAACAGCATTGGCAACACGAACACGGGCTCGAAATGTGTCTTTAAATAAGTTTCGATGGAACAAAAATTATCTTTTAGGTTTTGTTGATTCACATTTAATTCATTACCCTACTCCTATTGGATTAACTTATGCATGGAGTTTCGGGTCTTTAGCGGGGATGTGTTTAGTAATTCAGATTATTTCTGGAATTCTTTTATCAACTCATTATACAGCTAATATTGATTTAGCATTTGCAAGTGTAGAGTATATTATGCGAGATGTGCCAAACGGTTGGTTCATTCGATATGTTCATGCAAATGGAGCTTCGATGTTTTTTATTATTGTATACTCACATATTTTTAGAGGTCTTTATTATGGTTCTTATATGAAGCCTCGACAACTACTATGGTGTTCTGGAGTAGTTCTATTCTTATTAATTATGGGAACTGCTTTCACCGGGTATGTTTTACCATGGGGGCAGATGAGCTTTTGGGGAGCAACGGTAATTACAAACATGGTAACTGCTATTCCATTTGGAGGTCAAACAATTGTTGAGTGGTTATGGGGAGGTTTTACAGTTAATGCGCCTACATTAAGACGATTCTATAGTGTGCATTTCTTATTACCTTTTATTATTGCTGGATTAACTTTAGTTCATTTAGCACTATTACATAAAGATGGTTCAAATAGTCCAATTGGTAGTGATACTGGAGTAGATGATGTGCCTTTTTATCCTTATTATTTTGCAAAAGATTTATTTGCTTTCACTTGCTTCGTTTTATTCTTTGGCGTGTTTGTATTCTTTTTTCCAAATCTTTTAAACCATCCAGATAATTGTATTCCCGCGGATCCTATGGAAACTCCTAAGCATCTAGTTCCAGAGTGGTATTTCTTACCATTTTATGCTATTTTAAGATCGATTCCACATAAAGCTGCTGGTATTGTAGCAATGATTGGTGCTATCTTAGTTATGCTTTTAATTCCATATACTTACACAGGATATATTAGAAATACTACTTATCGACCTTTATTTAAAGTTTTCTATTGGTTATTAATAGCTGATTTCCTTACATTATTGTGGGTAGGTCAAGCGCCTATTACAGATCCATTTATTTCTTTAGGTCAAATTGCATCAATTTACTATTTTTCGTTTTTCTTATTCTTAGTTCCACTTATTGGAGTGATTGAAACAAAACTAGTAAGTTATAAAGTTAATTAATATTAATTTTTCATAATTAAAAAAATGTTAAGTTAAAGATTATTCTTTTTGGTACTCTAAACAGGTTCGAATCCTGTTCTTAACAAATATGATGTCATTAGAATTATTTCAAATATATCACTTAAAAGAAATGTCTCTTTCCGCAGAACTTTTTTTAAGCTGTTCTATTCTTCAACTTACTTTCTATGCAATTAGTACAGCTTATCAACGTAAGGCTGGATTTGTTATTTTAAATGCACAAGTTTATTATATTGGCACTTTATTAATTATTTTATCAGCTCTTCTTATTTTAAATGAAGATTTATTAGTTATGAATTCGTTTACTAGTAATAACTTCATTATTAATGATTATTTTAGTTTTGCTTCGAAGTTTGTTATTTGTTTAACTTCGATTCTGTTTTTAATAATAGTTAATGTGTCATTTCGAGATGAGCCTATTCAAAACAATTTTGAATATGTTGTTTTGATTACTATTTCGATTTTAGGTTTATTATTGTTATGCTCTGCTAATGATTTAATTACTGCTTATCTTGCAATCGAGTTACATAGTATTGCTTTTTATATTATGTCTGCGTTTAAAAGAAAGTCTAGTTATTCAATTGAGAGTGGTTTAAAATATTTTATCATTGGAGCTTTATCATCAGCTCTATTTTTATTTGGTTCTTCAATTATCTATGGTTGTATGGGAAGCTTAAGCTTTGATGATCTTCAAATGTTCTTTTCATTATTGTTTGCTTCTGATTTTCAAACAGTTTCTGCAGTCGTTACTAATTGTTCTATTAATGAGTTTGCTCTTGGAAGTTATGATTTAGCCTATGACAAATCTCTTTTTGGACTTATTGGAATATCGTTTACAGGTTCTGAGCCATTTGTAGTACAAAATATTATGATGAGTAGTGAAAATAACTTAGTTGACTGGTGTACTGTAAATAAGTTTGATAACATTTCATCAATTTCTGCTTCGACTATGGGAGTATCTACTTCGTTAACTGAAATAAGTAGTTGGTTTAGCATTTCAACTTCAGTTAAAGATTCGTGGTTTTTAACTCAATTTAGTGTGGATTCTTTAATTACAGAATCTCAATTTTTGAGCAACACCTTGTCTAATTTATTAGCTTTTAATACAACTGAATTAAACGAAAATTTAGTGTTATTAAAGCACATTTTTACTTCGTATCTGACTGTAGAAGCTTTGGGTACAATTAGTGGTTTATCAATGTTAAATACTGGCTTAGTTTCTATTGGTTTTATTCTAATTTGTGTGAGCTTGTTTATTAAGTTATCTATTGCTCCTTTCCATTTTTGGTCATTAGATGTTTATGAGGGTTCTCCTAACTCAACAACATTTTTTTTTGCAGTAGTTCCTAAAATGGCTTTATTTATTCTATTAATGAGACTTTGTTATGTAAGCTTTTATCAAATTTTTGTTGACAATTTTCAAATGTATTTTTTTTTATTAGCTGTTTTAAGTGTTTTTGTTGGTTCACTAGGAGGGTTAGAACAACGAAAGTTAAAAACACTTTTAGCTTATAGTTCGATTAGCCATACAGGTTATTTACTATTATCTTTTAGTACAGGTAATTTAGAAGGAATGCAAATGATGTTTTATTATTTGATAATTTATATGGTGTCAGGGTTAGCATTTTGGTCCGTTTATTTATTTTTACGCCAAAAAAGAAATTTTTATTTCAATAAATCAAATAAAGAATTAGGTGATTTAGTTTTATTAAATGAATCAAATCCTATGTTAGCATTAATTTTAGCAATAACTTTATTTTCTATTGCAGGGATTCCTCCAATTGTAGGATTCTTAGCAAAAATTGGAATTTTTTTGGTTGTAGTAAAGTCTTCGGCTTATTTAGTGGCTGTCCTAAGTATTCTTTTTAGTGTAATTTCTACTTTTTATTATATTCGATTAATAAAAATTTTATATTTTGAAAATACTCTAGTTGGTAAATTGTATATGCCTATTACTACTCAAAAGTCATTGTTAATTTCTATATTAGCTATATTATTAATTGTTTTATGTATTGATCCAATGCCTGTGTATTTATTGTTTTATAAAGCTACTTTATTAGCTTAATCTACATTTTACATGTAAATTTAATAAGAGGAATGGCTGAGTGGTTTAAAGCGAAGATCTGCTAAATCTTTATATAGATTTTCTATATCGTGGGTTCAAATCCCACTTCTTCTGTTTTTATAAAAAATAATAATGTTTCTTCATTTTAAAGTATCTTCTAAAGATAATCAAACTTTAGAAAAATTTCTTAGATTTTTACAAAAGTTAGAAATCTCTTCAACTGTTTTGAAGCATTTTTCAAAGCAAAAAAAGCGAAAATTTATTACTATTTTAAAATCTCCTCATGTAAACAAAACAGCACAAGAACAATTTGAGTTTAGATATTATAGTAAAGAGTTTTTGATTGATTCGTTTAAACCTTTAACGTTTTTCTTAACAATAAAAAAAATTAAAAATTTAAGTTTCCCTGGTTTAAAATTAGAAGTTAAAGGGTTACTTGATTCAAATAAAAAAAGTAGAAGCCTTTTACGATTAATAAATCCGGATAATATCGTTTTAGAATATTCTAACTCTCGAGCTTTTAAAAAGTTATCTCTTCAAAAAAAATATATTCAACTATTTGATTGTTATGGAGAAATCTCTTTAAACGAGTTATTTTTACGTAAAACGCATACTTATAAGTAATAGTTCTAAAAAATTTTACTGCATCTTTAGCTCAGTTGGATAGAGCAACAGCCTTCTAAGCTGACGGTCAGGGGTTCAAATCCCTTAAGATGTGAGTTTTTTCTAAAAACCGTGTAATAATAAAAGGCTAATTAACCTTTTTTCTTAAATGTATATTCCACTGATTTTTTTACCACTTACGGGTTTTTGTATAACTGGATTATTCGGTAGATCAATAGGACCAAAAGGTGCAGCTATAGTTACAACAAGCTGTCTAGTAATTTCATTTTTTTTATCTCTTTTTGCATTTTATGAAGTCGGGTTAATGGCAAGCCCTGTTTATATTAGACTATCGACCTGGGTTAGTTCTGAAGTTTTATTAATTAATTGGGGATTCTTATTCGATAGTTTAACCGTAGTCATGTGTATTGTAGTTACTTTTGTTTCATCTTTAGTACATTTATACTCAATAGAGTATATGTCACACGATCCTCATTTACCAAGATTTATGTCTTACCTATCACTGTTTACTTTTTTTATGCTAATTTTAGTAACAGCTGATAATTTTATTCAAATGTTTCTTGGTTGGGAAGGCGTTGGTTTATGTTCTTATTTACTAATAAATTTTTGGTTTACAAGAGTTCAAGCTAATAAAGCTGCTATTAAAGCTATGATTATTAATCGTATTGGTGATTTTAGTTTAATTATTGGTATATTAATCTTATTTGTGAATTTTAAAGCTGTTGATTATGCCACAGTAGCAGCTTTAGCTCCATTTTTTAAATCAGAAACTATTAATTTTTTAAATATGGATTTTAATATCCTGTCTTTAGTTTGTATTTTTTTATTTTTAGGTGCGGTTGGTAAATCAGCTCAGTTAGGTCTTCATACATGGTTACCTGACGCTATGGAAGGTCCTACACCAGTTTCTGCACTTATTCACGCAGCAACTATGGTAACAGCTGGAGTATTTTTAATTGTTCGAACCTCGTTCATTTATGAACATGCTCCTAATATTCTAGAATTTATTACAATTTTAGGTGCCTGCACTGCCTTTTTTGCTTCAAGTGTAGGATTATTACAAAATGATTTAAAACGAGTAATTGCTTATTCTACTTGTAGTCAGTTAGGTTATATGGTGTTTTCTTGTGGTCTTT
Source organism: Nitzschia sp. DOCU1 (assembly GCA_951394045.1). Taxonomy (NCBI): domain Eukaryota; phylum Bacillariophyta; class Bacillariophyceae; order Bacillariales; family Bacillariaceae; genus Nitzschia; species Nitzschia sp. DOCU1. Next base: position 19,271 of record OX596002.1, on the reverse strand, counting down.
CTGATTATTCTGTAGGAGTTTTTCATTTAGCGAACCATGCCTTTTTTAAAGCCCTACTATTCTTAGGTGCAGGTGCAGTGATTCATGCAGTAAATGATGAACAAGATATGAGAAAAATGGGGGGTTTAAAAAACTTAGTACCATTTACTTATTCAGCAATGACAATTGGATCTTTAGCATTAATTGGTTTTCCATTCTTAGCTGGATTTTATTCAAAAGATATGATTTTAGAATTATCGTATGGAAAGTTTACTTCATTTAGTCATTTTAGCTATTTTTTAGGAACTTTCGGAGCGTTTTTAACGGCTTTTTATTCAACACGATTAGCTTGTTTAACTTTTTTAGTTAAGCCAAATGGATACAGACCTGTAATTGGTTTTGCAAAAGAAACTTTTAGTTATATGTTTATAGCATTATGTTTTTTAGCAATTCCAAGTATTTTTGTAGGTTTTTATACTAAAGATATGATTGTTGGTGTAGGAAGTGATTTTTTTGGTAACGCAATTTATAATAATCCTAAAACTCTTCATGTTTTTGATGCAGAATTTGTAGAGTTTTTCTATAAGATTTTGCCAGTTACGTTAAGTTTATTAGGTGCTAGTTTATCGTTTCTTTTATATAATTTTCAAAGTTCTATTCTATTTTCTCTTAAAACTTCTAATTTAGGAAGAAAGATTTATACTTTTTTGAATAAAAAATGGTTTTTTGACAAAATTTATAATGAATGTTTTGGCCAATTTTTTTTTAAATTTGGATATTCTATGAGTTATAAAAATATTGATCGGGGTACATTCGAAATAATAGGACCTACAGGTTTGTCTTCAGTAGCTTTAAAAATAGCTCATCAGTTACATAAAGCACAAACAGGTTCTTTATACCATTATACTCTTGTAATATTAACTACTTTAGCATTACTGTTATGCTTAAGAGAACTTTGGATTGTATTTGGTTATACATTAGATTATCGAGGACTAGTTCTAATAATTATTACAGCCTTTTTTTTAACTAAATCAAAGTAATTCAAAATTCTTAAATATATAAATGAGTACAGAAAAAATTTTTTTTTTTTGCGATGCTCCTGAGTTCGCACAACTTCGTTTACAAGATCCATCAACAACTACTATGGAAGGATTATTAGAATTTAATAAACATTTATTATTTGTTATTATAGTTATTGTAATGTTAGTAGGATGGTTATTATTTGCAACAATTTCTAATTTTGACGAATTTAATACCCCAAAGAGTCAAAGTTTTTTTCATTCTAACGCTTTAGAGATTGTTTGGACTTCATTACCTGCTTTAACATTATTAAATTTAGCTTCACCATCGTTTACTTTACTTTATTCTATGGATGAAATTTCAACACCTGAGATTTCAGTTAAAGTTATTGGTCACCAGTGGTTTTGGAGTTATGAAATTTCAGATTTTGATACAATGGCTACATGTATGGATTCTGATAAAACTTTAAAATATACTTGTTATTTATTGGCAGAAGAAAGTATTACTCAAAAAAATTATTTAGGATTTTTTAGATTACTTGAAACAAACAAACGTGTTTTATTACCTTCTAACACTCACTTAAGATTATTAGTAACTTCTGTTGACGTTTTACACAGTTGGACTATTCCATCATTTGGTGTTAAAGTTGACGCATGTCCTGGTCGATTAAATCAAGTAAATATGTTCCTAAAAAGAATTGGTCTGTTTTTTGGTCAATGTAGTGAAATTTGTGGTGTAAATCATGGATTTATGCCTATTGCTATTTTAGTAGTACCATCTATTCAGTACCATTATTTTGTTGTGTCAAAACTATTTTAAAATATTTTTAAATATAAGCCTATAACTCAGTTGGTTAGAGTGTACGCCTGATAAGCGTAAAGTCAGTAGTTCAAATCTACTTAGGCTTATAAATAATTTGTTATGGTTTTAAAAAAAGAATTAGTAAAAGAAATTAAAAATTTTACTGTAAATTTTGGACCTCAACATCCTGCAGCGCACGGAGTGTTGAGATTAGTTTTAGAATTAACAGGTGAAGTTGTTGAACGAGCTGAACCGCATATTGGTCTTCTTCATCGAGGTACTGAAAAATTGATTGAATACAAAAATTATTTACAAGCATTACCTTATTTTGATCGACTAGATTATGTTTCTATGATGTCACAAGAGCATACTTATTGTCTAGCAATTGAAAAACTATTAAACTGTAGTATCCCTAAAAGAGCTCAATATATTCGAGTATTATTTGCAGAAATTACTAGAATTTTAAATCACTTGTTAGCTGTTGGATGTCATGCTATGGATGTGGGTGCTATGACACCAATGTTATGGGGGTTTGAAGAAAGAGAAAAACTTATGGAATTTTATGAGCGGGTTTCAGGGGCAAGAATGCACGCTGCTTATTTTCGGCCTGGAGGAGTGCACACTGATTTACCAAAAGGTTTATTAACAGATATTTATCTGTTTAAAGAGCAGTTTAAATTACGGATTCTTGAAATAGAAGAAATGTTAACTGAAAATCGAATTTGGAAACAACGTCTTGTAGATATTGGTGTTGTTTCACTTGATCAAGCTCAAAATTGGGGTTTTAGTGGTGTAATGCTTCGAGGATCAGGTCTAGAGTGGGATTTACGTAAGAGTCAACCTTATGAAGTTTATGGGGAATTAGATTTTGATATTTTAGCAGGTGCCAACGGAGATTGTTACGATAGATATTTAATTCGAATTTTTGAAATGAAGCAATCTGTTCGGATAATTGAACAATGTTTAGATAACATACCATTTGGTCCAATTAAAACAGATGATAACAAGATAACTCCTCCATCACGGTTTGATATTAAACAATCAATGGAATCTTTAATTCATCATTTTAAATTTTATACCAGTGGAATTAATATTCCTGCAAATGAAACATATACAGGTACTGAAGCTCCTAAAGGTGAATTCGGTGTTTACTTAATTTCTAATAATTCGAATAAACCTTATCGGTGTAAGATAAAAGCTCCAGGCTTTGCTCATTTACAAGCTTTAGACATGATGTCACGAGGTCATATGATTGCTGATGTGGTTACAATTATTGGAACACAAGATATTGTGTTTGGTGAAGTAGATAGATAAAATTAAGAATGAAAATTTTTAAAACTATTGTTATTTCGTCAGATGGTAGCTTTTATTTTTCATCTAATATTGCAGCGTCTTTAACTAATAAACTTATTAGTTTTCAAAAACAAGATGATAAAAATTTTAGCTTAAATCAAAAGAAACATAAAAAAAATATTGAATCTAAGTATTCATCTTATTATAAAAAAAAATACTTAAAATAAAAATTTTAAGTCATTGGAGTATAGCCAAGTGGCAAGGCAATCGTTTTTGGTACGATCATTCAAAGGTTCGAATCCTTTTACTCCAATGTTGTTTAACAACACGTTATGGGTTAGACTCCCCTTTAAACAAAATTAATATGAATTTAACACCTTTGTTTTATTATCAAGATATTTTATTTTATACATCACTTATTCCGTTAATAGGAATTTTATTATTACTGATTATCAGTTCTGAACAACAAAAATTATTAAAAATAGTTGCTTTAAACTTTTCTAGTTTACCCTTTTTAGTCTTTTTACTAGTCTGGGGAGGGTTTAAAAAATCGGTTGGGACATTTCAATTTGTAACAAAAGTTTTTTGGATTCCTATTATCAATTTAAATATTACTTTAGGTATTGATGGGATATCACTTTTCTTTCTATTACTGACTACTCTATTAATTCCATTATGTATTCTTATTAGTTGGAATAGTATTACTTCAAATCTTAAAGGATATTTAATTTCGTTTTTAATTATTGAATTTTTTTTAATTGGAGTTTTTTGTGTACTTGATTTATTAATGTTTTATATCTTTTTTGAAAGTATTTTAATTCCAATGTTTCTAGTTATAGGTATTTGGGGATCACGAGAACGAAAAATGTTAGCGTCATATTATTTTTTTTTATACACGCTTTTAGGTTCTGTTGTAATGTTATTGTCTATTTTATATATTTATAATCAAGTTGGAACTACTGACTATGAAATTTTATTAACTTTTGTTTTCTCAGACTTTGAACAGAAAATTTTATGGTTTACTTTCTTTTTAGCATTTGCTGCTAAAGTACCTATGATGCCAGTTCATTTATGGTTACCAGAAGCTCATGTTGAAGCTCCAACTGCTGGTTCAGTAATTCTAGCTGGAGTGTTATTGAAATTGGGAACATATGGATTTATTAGATTCTCGTTACCTTTATTTCCTCAAGCTTCATTTTATTTTACCCCATTTGTTTATACAGTTTCACTAATTGGAATTGTATATGCTTCGTTAACAGCTATAAGACAAACTGATTTTAAAAGAATAATCGCATATACTTCTGTTGCTCATATGAATGTTGTTATGCTAGGTATTTTTAGTTTTAACAATGTAGGAATTGAAGGTGCAATATTACAGAGTTTAAGTCATGGATTTGTTGCGAGTGCATTATTCGTTATTATTGGTGTAGTTTATGAACGGTATAGAACTAGACTAGTTAAATATTACGGAGGGCTTGTTCACACAATGCCGTTATATATTTCTGTTTTTTTATTTTTCACAATGGCAAATATCGGTTTCCCTGGGACAAGCGGATTTATCGGAGAATTCTTAATTTTTGCAGGATCGTTTAAAGTTAATTCTAGTATAACTTTCTTTGGTGCTACTGGTATGATTTTAGGAGGTTGTTATGCTTTATGGTTATTTAATAGAATTGCCTACGGTAATTTAAAAAGTCAGTATATTAAACAAACATTAGATCTAAATAAACGTGAGTTTTTTATTTTCGTTCCGCTAATTTGTTATACTTTAATCTTAGGTTTAACTCCTGACGCTTGTTTAAGCTCGATACATATGAGTGTGAATAATCTTGTAGAAAACATGTATTTTTAAAAAAACAATGCTTTATTTATTAGAAACGAATTTACCGGATTCAAAATCTGTCTTCTTTGCATTAACAAAAGTTCATGGTATTGGAAGAAGTACAGCTTTTTTCATTTGTAAAAATTTGGGCTTTTCTATAAACTTAAAAGTAAAAAATCTAAATCAAGAGCAGATTGGAGAAATGTTGCAACTCATAGATTCTTTAGAACTTTCATTAAATAATGAACTTAAAAAATTGAAATCTATAACTTTAAAAAAGTTAATTAGTATAAAATCTTATAGAGGATTGAGACGAGTGAGAGGTCTACCGGTTCGTGGACAAAGAACTCATACAAATGCAAAGTCTGCCAAAAAGAATAAGCGTTTTTAAAATGCTAATATGAATAATTTATTTATTGCTGAAAATCTTAAAGTTATTACAAAAGTTTTACCTATTTTAAAAATTCAAATACATCAAAAAGAAATTAGTTTGGTTGTTAAAAAAGATTATTTACTTCCAGTTCTAACATTTCTAAAAAATCATATAAAATATCAATTTAAAATTTTAACTTGTATATCTGGAGTTGATTATCCTTCTAATAAATATAGATTTAAAGTAGTTTATGAACTTTTAAGTGTTAGATACAACATTAGATTAAGAGTAAAAGTTTTAACCGATGAGCTAACGCCTATTGAGTCATGTCAACATATCTTTGCAGCAGCTGGCTGGTATGAATCTGAAACTTGGGATATGTATGGAATCTTTTTTAGTAACCATAGTAATTTAACAAGACTACTAACTGATTACGGTTTTGAGGGATATCCTTTAAGAAAGGATTTTCCATTAAGTGGATTTGTAGAAGTTAGTTATGATTATACAAGAAAACGAGTTGTTAACGATAGAGTTGAATTAAGTCAAGAGTATCGAGCATTTAAGTTTACCTCACCGTGGGAAACTTTAGAATTAAATTAAAACAATGAAAAAATTATTTGCAAAAGATAAGAAAAATAGACAAATTGTAAAACAATTAGAACTTAAGCATTTTGTACTAAAACAAATTTCAACAAATTCAAATTTTCTAAAAACAGTTCGTTGGAATGCTTTATATGAATTAAACAGTGCTAATAAAGAAGGTTCAAAAACTATTTTATCAAATAGATGTATAAAAACAATAAACAAAAAGACTTTTCATAAATTTACAAACTTATCTCGAACTGTCTTTTTAAAATTAGTCAAATCTGGTCAAATAAGCGGTATGAGAAAATCAAGTTGGTAATATATTAAATATTTTTTTCATACCATATATTATATCTAATATTTTTCACAAAACAATCCAAAAATAGTTAAAAAAACTATTTTAGTGTGAACCTTGTAGAGTTTATAAAGAGGTAAAGAATTATATATGCATATATAAAAAGTAAACTCATAAACATTTCATAAGGCATAGGATTAATACATAAAAAATCGTTATAAACAAACGCTATGTACCATAAAAGAATGATAGGAATATTAAATAATACAATAATCATTTTTGTTGATAACGTTCGAGGATTAATTCGATTATAAATATAAGTACAATACAACATAGACCCGCCAAACAACAAAAAATGGGCTTGATCTAGCTCTTCTGAAAAACTCATTACTAATATAAAACCGATCCAAAATAAAACAAAGTTCATTTAAACTTTACAATAATTTTTTTTAATAGTTAATGAACCAACAGGACATAAATCTATCACATTACCAGATAACTCCGATAACAAAACTTTATTAACGTAAGTCCCTATTTCACTTTGATTACCACGACCAAATACACCCAATTCTTCAATACCGGCAATTTCGGCGCTAAATCGAACACATCGGGTACAGTGAATGCATCTTGTCATAACCGTTCTAACAATTGAACCTAAATTTTTATCTGAAACGATTCTTTTAAATTTATAAAATCTTCGTTTTGTAAAACCAAAAAATAAAGATTGATCTTGTAGATCACATTCACCCCCTTGGTCACAAATAGGACAATCTAGTGGATGATTTAGTAATAAAAACTCCATAACATTTTCTCGTGCTTTTTTTACTAATCCACTATTGTGATAAATTTCGTGATTAAACAGACTTGTTCCTGCACTAACAGCGCAAGACACTACAGGTTTATTTAAATTACCCATTTCTACAATACAAATTCGGCAATTCCCTGCAATAGATAAATTATTGTGATAACAATAATGAGGTACAGAAATACCTAAGTTTATTAAATATGCAAGTAATGATACTTTATTTAAATTAGTTTTTGACATTTATACTTTATTCATAAGGAAATGTAGCTTAACTGGTTAAAGCGCCGACCTGTCACGTCGGAGACTGTGGGTTCAAGTCCCATCTTTTTCGTTTTTTACATTTTTAAATTTTGATTATTTATTTTAATCGGATCTAAAGCTATATCATCCCGCTGTTCGTAAAATACAGCTAATATAGATAAACCAATAGAAGATTCGGTTGCGGAAAGAACCAAAATAAATAAAACGAATATATGGCCAACAATATCATCTAGATATAAAGAAAAGGTTATAAAAGTAAGGTTAACCGATAATAACAAAATTTCTAAAGACATTATTGTTTTTAAAATATTTCCACGGTTAAGTACTAAACCTAGCAGTCCAATATGAAATAATATTACAGCAATACTTAATAAATAAAAATTTAATTCAATTCCAGCCATTAGTTATTTTTGAGTACACTGGGGCTTGAACCCAGGACCTGTGGATTAAAAGTCCAATGCTCTACCAACTGAGCTATATACTCTTTATAATTGTTTTACTTTTATACTGCGAACAGAATTAAGAAAACAATCATTAGCGCGAATAATGCAATAGCTTCAGTAAGTGCAAAACCTAAAATAGCCATTCTAAACATTTCGTCTTTCATAGAAGGGTTTCTAGAAATACCTAGTACTAGTGATGCGAACACCATACCAATACCAACTCCAGCTCCTGCTAGTCCCATTGTTGATAATCCAGCTCCAACAAATTTAGCTGCTTGTAATAACATAAGTTATAATTTTAATAACTTATGTTACTTCGAACGACTCAAAGCAGCTTTAATTAATATTTTTAAAATAGAATCCCAACTACATTTATTTAATTTTGGTTTTAGTCAAAAATTTTTGTCTTAATCGGTAATTTTTTACTTCCCGACCGTAAAGCTTCAATAGCAATGTGCGTTGGAATACCACATACTTCAAATAATGTTGTACCTCCCCTTACTCTTGCAACCCAATGTGAAACTGATCCTTTTCCTTTTCCCATTCTAGATTCTGTGGGTTTTGAAGTGATTGGTAAATCAGGAAAAATACAAATCCAAATTTTTCCCTTTCGTTTAATTTTACGAGCTATTGCTCTACGAGCAGACTCGATTTGTCGAGCTGTAATCATACCAGAAACTTGTGCTTTTAAACCAAGTTCTCCAAATCGCATTTTATTCGCTTTAAATTCTAATTTTTTTAATCTTCCTTTTCTTGTCTTTTTATACTTTGTTTTTCTTGGTTGTAAAAACATTTTTAATTAATTTTATTAATAGTAACTACTCTTTTTCGACAATCCACACTTTAATTCCATAACTTCCATTTGAATTATGAGTCGTTATCTGGGCGTGATCTACTATTGCACCAATACTTTGTGTAGGCACGTCTCCAATTGTAATTATCTTATGTTTTGCACGAGGTACACCATTTAATCGACCTTTGATTATAATTTTAATTCCTTTTACTTTTGAGAAGCTAGAATTTGATAAAATAGTAAGTGTTTGTTTCAAAAAAGATAAAAAAAATTTATGGCGTTTGACTTTTTTTATTTGCATCGCCGTAAATTTAGCCAATAAATTTGCCGAATTACTATTATAAACTGCATAAAATAACAACTCAATTCCTTCTTTTAAAAAAGGTGTTCCTTTAAACTTTTGAAGTAATATAAAATTCTTTTTTTGAGTTTTCTTTAAAAAACTTAAATTTTTGTTAAGACAACAAAAATTTACTATAATATTACATTTATTATTAGTAAATAAACTTAAAACTTTGAAAAGATTATTTAATACACCTTCAATTTTTAAATTAATAAATTTTTCCTGAGATTCTTTAAAATTAGTTAGGTTTTTCTCCAATAATTTTGAAAAATTAGAATTGGCCTTTAAATATTTTTTTATGCTATAATAATCAGCCGATAATCCAGTTTTAAATAAAGATGACTGTAAACTTTGAGTGTTAGATTGGACAAAGGCTCGAATACCCGTAACATTCTGAGTTTCACCTAACGGGCTTATTAAAGTTAACTTATTCGCTTTATCTTTTTTACTTACAATAAATTCGGGAGAAACAAAATAAGAAATATAAAGATTTAAAGTCGAATTATTATAATGTTGTTTATAATCATGTAAAATGATTCCCTGTGTTTCTAAAAACCGTTCAATATAGCTTTTTATTTCTAAATCTTTAAAAGTATATAGTGGTAACTCATCGCTTTTTTTTTCAAAAAATTCAGTTTTCCATTTTCTATTGACACCAAGTCTAAAAATATTTGGATTTATTTTTTGTCCCATTTAAAAATTATTTTTTCTTTTTTTTCTTCTTAAATTCAAATCGTTCACGAGTTGGAACGAATTCACCTATTTTATGACCAATCATTTCGTCAGTCAAAGTAAGTTTTACGAATTTTTTTCCTGAGTGTACATTACAATTTAAACCTATCACGTGCGATGTTATTTCGTAGTTTCGAGGTAAATATAATAACTTTTTTTTTAAATTTTTCGGTTCAACAATTAAAGGACCTTTCCATTTTGATCTTTTCATAATTTATTTCTTTTTTATAATCAAACGATTTTTGGACTTACTAGTTTTTCCTCTGAAATTAGGCTTTCCCCATGGGGTTTTAGAATTTCCAGATTTTTTTCCTTCACCTCCCCCATGAGGATGGTCAATAGGGTTCATACTAACACCTCTAACAGTTGGACGCTTATTCAACCAACGCGATTGCCCAGCTTTCCCCAATCGAGTAAGGAAATGTAATTCTTTTGAAACCTCCCCAACAGAAGCAAAACATCTTGAGGATATGTACCTTTGTTCTCCAGAGCTTAACTCAATCAAAGCATATTTATCCGTTTTCTCTTTTATAATAGAGAACGTTCCAGCAGCTCTTGAGATTTTACCCTTTTCAAAAACTTTAGGAGAAATATTATAAATTGGAGTTCCAATAGGAATTCCTGAAATTGGTAATGAACTCCCTAAGCTTGGTTCAATTTCTAGTCCTGATTTTACTATATCTCCAACTTTTAAGTTTTTTGGTGCCAAAATATAGAAAAAATCAAAATTTATAAAATCAAAAATAGCTGCAATATATGCGTTTCGATTAGGGTCGTGTTCTAACGTGCAAACAATACCTGTTGAATTTAAAGTTCGAGAAAAATTTATTTCCCGGTATTTGTTTTTTACACCACCACCTTTATGAAAAACCGTTATTTGACCTGAGTGATTACGCCCAGTTGAATTTTTTTTTCCTTTAAGCTTTTGTTTTAATAAAGGTTTTTTACCTAAATTTAAACTTTTTTGATTCAGTTTTATCAGTTGTCTTCGTGAAGCAGTTGTTGGTTTTACTTTTTGTAATATCATTAAAAAATAAATACGTTTTTATTATATGAATCTATCGTATACTTTATTTACTACTATATCAAATAAATTAAAATTAAAAGTTTCTTTATTAAATGAAGAAAGATTTTATATAAAAAATCTTAAGACTCAAATTGACTCGTTAAAAAAAATAAAAGAAAGTAATTATAAAAATATAAGTGTTAAAAAGCATCAGCTCAAATGGGAAAATAATCAAAATTTAGTTGTAATGTACGTAATTAATATTTCTTTTTTGAAAGCTAATACAACTCTTCATGTCTCTGATATTAAAGGTAATATGAAACTGTTTTATTCTGCAGGCTCTGTAGGCCTTGCTGGTAAACAAAAAAGAAAAAGACGTATTGCTGTTTCGAAATTAATTTCATTATTGCTAAAAAAAGCAACATTCTTGAATAAAAAACCTATAGCTTTACACTTAAACAACGTAAATTTCTATAAGAATTTAATCGTGAGTAAATTAAAAAGAACTTTTTATATACGTTTAATTAAGAATTTTACTCAAACACCTTACAATGGTTGTCGAAAAAAGAAACTACGTCGTAAAAAATACACAAAAAAATTTAAATAGATAATGAATTATCTATTCTGGAGAAATGGCTGAGGGGTTTAAAGCGGTAGACTGTAAATCTATTGAGTTTTCTCATCGTAGGTTCGAATCCTACTTTCTCCTAATAAGATTTGATTTCTAAAAAATATTTTCATATTATCTTCAAGAAAATAAAAACCAATACAAAAAGTTTATTCCCAATAATCGAAATATAGCGCAGTCGGTAGCGCGCCTGTTTTGGGAACAGGAGGTCATGTGTTCAAATCACATTATTTCGAAATTTTCTTTTTATTAGTTAAAATATAACTAGTTTTTAATTGTTTATCCAGCACTTTATACAAATTAAAAATATTTTTGTTATAAGATAGAGTATGTAAACCTTTTAACTGGGTTGTTGAATAAACTTTATTATTTAATTTTACAGAGACTAAAGTAAATGACGGTTTTAAACTTTTAATTATTGATGACAAATTTAACTCTGCTGTTTTATAGGTAGAATTAATCAAAAGAATAAATCCTGCTATATTAGAACTAAAATTTTTATAAATCGACTTTTTAAAAGTTTTTACCGTTGTTTTATTTAAAGGTTTATAATAATTCAGATTTAACTTTTTTAAGTTTTGTTCCGTAGAGGTCCATTTTGTTAAATTTAGTTTTGCTGAATGAAACAAAAAAAAAAGACCATTTTTTTTAAAGTATTTTTTTAACTTTATAATTTGATAGGTTTTAAAATTAAAATCCATAATAACTGAAAGTAATTATAGGCCCAGCAGGATTTGAACCTACGACAAAGCCGTTATGAGCAGCGCGTTCTACCAACTGAACTATAGGCCTAAAATTTAAAAACATTTTTATATGAGAATAAGTATAGGACAAATTATCATTGTACTTTTATTGGTTTTTTTGTTGTTCGGTGATTTTCAGAGCACAAAAAAAAAGCTAGTAATCTTACTCAAACAAATTAATAATTTTTTTCAAGAAAAAAACAGGAAAAAAGGGACTTGAACCCCTGCCCTTCGGTTTTGGAAACCGCTGCTCTACCAACTGAGCTATTTCCCTTTTTTCATTAAATAAACGTAAAAAAAATGACTTATAACTATTATAAATACTATCAAGAAATTAAAAATAGAAGTTTAATTGTAATTTTCGCTTGGTTATTTTGCTTAAACATCTGCTATTATTATAAAGAAATAATCTTATTTATATTAGTAAATTCAAATGACTCGTTTCTTAAATTAAACAATAAACCTTACTTTATTTTTACAAACGTAACTGAAATTTTTTATGTATATTTTGAATTGGTATTATTTATTGCTAATCAAATTGCTATCATAACACTAATATATCAAGTGCTTATGTTCCTAGCATTAGGACTTTATCAATTTGAATTTACAAAACTAAAATTAGCATTTCAAATTTTTATCATAACGTGGCTATTTTCTTCTTTTTTACTACTCAATATTATTGTTCCTTTTAGTTGGAACTTTTTTTTGAGTTTTCAAGAAAATGTTACTAATTCTCAATCTATTAATCTTTTTTTTGAAGCTAAATTAAGTGAATACTTACAGTATTTTGTAAGCCTTTATTATGTTTGTTTGGTTAATTGTCAATTTTTAGCAATCCTTGTTATTACGTTAACTAATTTAAGTGAAAAATTAAAAAAAACCAAAACCTTTAGAAAACTTTTTTATTTAATATTCGTAGTTTTTTCTACGATCATAACACCACCTGATATCTTTAGTCAAATATCTATAAGTATTGTTCTAGTTTTACTATATGAATTCTTAATATTATTAAGAGAAATAAAACTTAATATGGTAACCAATTAAAACTAACTAAGATACCAATTGTAAACATTAAATAACCGATAGCAAAAGGTAAAAAACATTTCCAACCCAAATACATTAATTGGTCATACCGATATCTGGGAAGTGTAGCTCGTGTAAGTATAAAAAACACAGCACCCATACAAACTTTTATCGAGAACCAAAAACTTCCAGGTATAAAATATAATGGAAAAATATTAAATAGTGGAAGCCAACCTCCTAAAAATAAAATTGCTGATAAAGAACTCATAAGTAACATATTCGAATATTCTGCTAAAAAAAATAAAGCAAAAGTCATTGCTGAGTATTCAACATTATAACCAGAAACTAATTCTGATTCAGCTTCTGGAAGATCAAAAGGCTGTCGATTTGTTTCTGCCAACATTGAAATATAAAACATAACAAATAACGGAAAAAGTGGGACGATTAACCAAACTTCTTGTTGAGCCAGTACAATTTTACTTAAATTTAAAGATCCTACACATACCGCAATACTTAAAATAATAAAACCTATAGAAATCTCATACGAAATCATTTGTGCCGCAGACCGTAAAGCACCTAAAAAAGCATATTTTGAGTTACTTGCCCATCCTGCTAAAACAATTCCATAAACATTCATTGATGAAACTGCAAACAAATATAATATACCCAGATTAATATCTGCAAGCACAACTTTATGAGTAAAAGGAATAACAGCCCATGCAATAACACTAAGTAAAAATGAAAGTACAGGTGCTAAAATAAATATTGCAAGATTCGAGTTACTTGGTAAAGTAGTTTCTTTTACAAATAATTTTAATCCATCGGCTAAAGCTTGTAATAAACCAATAAATCCTATAACATTAGGACCTCTTCGTCGTTGGATAGCTCCCATAATTTTTCGTTCAGATACGGTAAAATACGCAACTGCGAGTAACATTGGGATAGTAATACTAAGAATTTTTAAAAGACTTATAATTATTGTAAATATCACGTTTTTTAAGGCTAAAACCGGACTTGAACCAGTATTTTAAGATTTGCAATCTCGCACATTACCGATTATGTTATTTAGCCATACGCTAAAAAAGTTTATAGGACAGAGTGGGATTCGAACCCACGGTATCTTTTAAATACAACAGTTTTCAAAACTGCCGCCTTCGACCACTCAGCCATCTATCCAGGGTAACTTAAGTTAGCAACTGAAGGGGCTCGAACCCTTAGCTTTAACCTTGGCAAGGTTACACTCTACCAATTGAGTTACAATTGCTTAACTAGTTAAAATACTAAAGCTAACTTAAATGACTGTAACAAATACAACAATTCTTTTTTCGTTTTTGTGTTTGTTATTAATGTTATATTTAATGGAGGTAAATTGATAAATAAATAAAACTGTTTTTCTAACTCTTTGAAATTAATAAGATCTTTTAATGTAAATGAAAAACTTGTTTTTCCTAATCTTTTTGAAATACTAATACCTGTAAAAGATTTCAAGTTTGGAAAAACTTCAGATAAAAGTTTAAAAAGAAAGTGATACATTTTAGTCTTTCGTAAAACTACAATACACCCTACTGGATTACCCTTTCGAATTTTTAATAAAACATTCGAACGCTTGGATTTAACTAGAGACCCTCGTTGAGTTGTTATCAATTCTAAAGACAGAAGAGCAGAAGCAATACTTTTAATGTCCGAATTATTACATCCAAAATTCAGAATAATTTTTTTTAACTGTGGTATCTCATCTAAATGAGTATATGAAAACTTATTTATTAAATCACGACGGATTATTTTCTTATAATAATTTTCTAAAACATTCATGTCTTTTCTAAGAATTTACTTAGTAATTAAATTAAACCTATTGAAAGGCTAACAAATTTCATAAATTTTTTTTTCTTCAATGTTTTTGGTATTGGTCCTAAAATTCGTGTGCCAATAGGATTTCCTTGCTTATTAATTAAAGCGACAGCGTTTTCTTCTAATAAGAATAATGAGCCGTCCCGTTTTTTATATCGTTTTTTAGTTCTAACAATAAGAGCCCGAAAAACACCTCCTTTTAAAACTTTTGAAGTACTTTTTGATTTATTTCTTAACTGTTGAACAGAAACTACAATTATATCTCCTAGATTAGCATATCTTTTTTTGAACCCACCTAAAACTTTAATACATTTAACAATTTTTGCCCCGGAATTATCCGCTACTTTTAAAATAGTTTCTTGTTGAATCATTTAATACAATTTTATTAAAATATGTTTTTGCGTTTATAGCTCAATTGGATAGAGCGTTGGATTTCGGTCCCAAAGGTTATAGGTTCAAGTCCTATTAAACGTAAACTTACCAACGAAACTTTGATAGATATCGTTTATTAACTAAAACTTGTTTTTGTAATTCAGTCTTTTTATCAACCGATAATCCTTTTAGATTAGAAGCCATTAAAATTTCATTGACAAAATTCTCATAAAATTTATTTGAGTTTTTATTCTTTTCCACTGCACGCTTTAATAATTTTAAAGCCGTCATAATCCGAAGCAAATCTGTAGTTATAAATGAAGGGGTACTTTTTACCGTTTTTCTTTTTCCCTTTTTAACTATCTGTTCATTCAATTTAAATGTTGGAGTTGAATTAATTATTGCGAATTGAACAAGCCTTTTAAAATGTTTGTTACTGGATTTTTGAAGTTTTTTTGCAAATTTTAATAGAATTTTTTCTCCCGTGTTTTTTTTACCGCTTATCATTAATATGTTAATGATTTTTGTTTTTAAATTAAAAGTCTTTACATTATTTAAAGATTTACTCATACATATTTTTTAACTTTTTTTGTACCATATTTAGAACGAGACGTTTTTCGAGAAGCTAACCCTGAAAAATCTAATTTTCCTCTTACTAAATGATATTTTATTCCCGGTAAATCTTTTACTCGCCCACCTCTTATAATCACTGTAGAATAAGCCTGTAAATTATGACCTTCTCCGGGTATATAAGCATATACCATTTTATTATTGCTGAGTCTTAGTTTTACAATTTTTCTCAGAGCAGAATTGGGTTTTTTAGGAGTCCGCAAAACTAGTTTAGTACAAATACCTTTTTTTTGAGGACACTTATCCAATGCAGGAACCTTATTTAACTTTCTTTTCTTTTTTCGGCTTTTTTGCTTTTTACAAAGTTGATTTATTGTAACCATATTTACTACCAAAAAGGGGACTTGAACCCCTACTCTTAAAAAGAACTAGAACCTAAACCTAGCATGTCTACCAATTTCATCATTTTGGCTTTTAAAATTACTGATTGTTAAAATAACTTAGTTAGCTAAAAAAACGAATTTTAAACTATAATTATACTCGTTACCGGACTTGAACCGATACTCCAATAATAGAATCAGATTTTAAGTCTGACGTGTCTACCAATTCCACCAAACGAGCATGGAGATAATCGGGATCGAACCGATAACTTTATGCTTGCAAAGCATACACTCTACCAATTGAGTTATATCCCCCTCATTTATACTTTTCACATTCAGGTATAAAAGTATAAAATTAATTTTTTCTTCGAACTATAACATCATAGCTGAAAAGATTTGGTAAAAACACTAAATTTAAATTTAATGAATTCTCCTTAAAAAGTTTTTTTGTTCTAAATTTTAAAACAGTAATCACTTCTGGTAACAACCGTAATGCAATAAACGCATAATAAACAGCTGCACTCACTAATGAACTAAATAAAACTACAGATAGTGTAGAAAAATCAAATTGTGGTATAAGTTGAAAATAAGTATCTCTCTAGGTTGGACTCGAACCAACGTCCAGGTGGTTAACAGCCACTTGCTCTACCGACTGAGCTACTAAAGAATTTGATTTTATACTCAATTTAATGGTTTCGAATATTAGTAATTACAGAATCAATATTTAAATAATGATTAAAAATAGGCATTAAATTAGAAGTAGTTGTATATATAAATATTACTTGTAATGTTTTGTAATTAATTAAAAGGTGCTTTGGAGGTATAGGCCAAAAATTAGTTTGATCTAAATTTTTTTTTACTAAATTTCTGGACTTTGTCGAATGAGCAATCTCAATTAAATCATTTGCCTTTAAAACATAAGATTTCGTTCTTACAGGAGTTCCATTAACTAAAACATGGCCATGTAATATAAGTTGACCGGCGCTTTTAATACTTAAACTAAAATTTGCTCTGTACAAAACTGTATCTAATCGACTTTCAAAAAGTTTTAAAGCTCGATGACGAAAATCCATAAAATTATTAGAAGAACTTTTAGAAGTAATAAATTGCCGAATATGTGTTTTTAAATACTTCTTTTTTAATTTTCCATAAAACAAACTAAAAACTTTTCGTTCATATAAATTATTTCGAAACTTTTTTTGAAAAGAATTACCCCGGCTTGCAAATTTTGAAACAGAAAGTTGAAATTGATCTTTAACTTTAAAACGTTTATAAAATTTTAATTGATTTTTTGAATATTGTTGAAACCTAACCCATTTTTGTTTTCTAAATTTAAGTAATTTGGGACGATTTTGAATATTTTTTCTTAATCGTAAAAATTGCTTATAAAAAGGTTTATGTCGTTTTTTTTGTACCATACTTTAATAAAATTTATAATTATTTAGAAATTCGCTCTTAGTTATTTTTTTTCAAACGCTTAAAAAGAAAATTTAATCCAAGAACAAAAAGACTTCTTTCAGAGATTGAAATTAAACTCTCCCCAAAGCCTTTTAAACTATAAGAACTATTAGGTAAATTTATTAGAGACGAATTCTCAGATTCGAAAACTATTACAGGAACTTTTGCAATATTGCTTTCCATCATGATATTTTGTTTTTTTTCGTGTGACAATAACACTACTAAATCAGGTTTTTTTGACAACTTTGGTAGTAATGATTTTACATAAATCTTAGAAAAAGATTGTTTTTCGCTTTTAGCAAATTTAGATAGCTTTAAACTGTTGGAAATTACACCTTGTAATTCGAAGTTACGATCAACCGCTACATGATGTGTAGATTTATTGATTTTTAATTCTAACTTTTTCGGTACTCCAACAAATAGTATTCGTTTATTTGCTTTATGATACTCAAAAATAATATGTAAAGCTTTTTTAAAATCACTAATAATTTGAGTTAAATTAAAATCTGTTAAAAGACTTGAATTAGGAGTTTGTGAAACATTTTCATATGCTCGTGAATTTAGTAAATGTAATTTTAAGATTTGTTTAAATTTAAATTTATTTATTTTCATGAATTAATTAAATTTTTTTACCTTTTTTTAAGGTTATTTTTTCTTGGTCATATAAAATTCCTTTTCCTTTATAAGGTTCAGGACGTTTAAACGCTCTTATTTGAGCTGCAGTTTGTGTTAAGTTATCAAAAGAACTATTACCAAATATGAATAATTTAGTGAACTTCTGACAGTGCGTTTTTAAAGAATCCGAAACTTTAAAATAGATTAAATGACTAAACCCTAATTTAAAATAAAGTTGATTATCTAATTGTTCATAAGGAAACACTCGATAACCAACACCGACTAAATTTAATTTATGATGTAAAACATACGTCGTTTCAATTAGCATTTGTTTTATTTTCGCCACTGTAGTTCCTTGAACTTTTTTTATATTTTTAAAATCAGTTGCAGATGCACCAAAAACAGGGATATTTGTTACCATAATCATGTTTGATGAAGATATTAAAAAAATTTTAACATTTAACTTTAAAGACTTTGTTTGAGACAGTCCTATAAAAGTCACCATATTTTTTTTATCACAATATAACACTTTAATATTTTGAGGAATTTTAATAGTATATTTCTTTTTAAACTTGTTAGGACTAAACATAATTTTTTAATAAAAATTAATTTATAATTATTAATGGCTCACCACCAATTTTACTTTTTTTACATTCAGTAATCGATTTTAATCCACGGTTCGTTGAAAAGATTATAAATGTTTTAGACGAATCTAACTTCCAAATTTGTTTAGAAGAATAATAAACTCGTTGACTTGGCTTTGACAAAAACTTTAATGAATTTATCACAGGTTTACCGTGTTTTGTATATTTTAGAAAAATTTCTAGATTTTTATTGTTTGGAGCAGCGATTCTATAACCGGAGATAAAACCTTCATTCCATAATATTTTTAAGAATGATTCACAAATGTTTTTTTTAGGACCTACAATGACACTTTTCTTAGCCATTTGGCCATTTTTTATATTGGTAAACATATTCCACAAATAATTTTTCATTATTCTAGTATAAAATGTTCAAAGGCAGACTCGAACTGCCGACACAAGGATTTTCAGTCCTTTGCTCTACCAACTGAGCTATTTGAAC
>CATOAN010000050.1:0-41119 GCA_951394045.1 Nitzschia sp. DOCU1 | reverse complement strand
CCTTTGGTTGTGTTCGTGTTGTTTGTTTTGTTAGTTTTTTTTGCTTGCGCGGCGGACACGCGCGCGGTTCAAGGGAAACTGTTGAGTGCGTTTATTTACTTCATGTACATGGCTTGTGTGCTGACGCGTTGGACCCATTTTCTGCTTTGTTGAATTAATTTAATTGCTTCAAATTCTTTGCAATTATCATTTTTTATTGTATTTAATTTATTAACTCAATTAATTGCGAGTAGGCGCGCCGGAAGGGTGGGGATGGGGGCGCCCAAGGCGAACCGCTCGCGATTGAATAAGTCAACCAGATTAATTCGATGGTTATTGGAGGTTGTAAAGCACACTTTGCTGAACACAAAACAAAAAGTTCAAAATATGGAATTCTTCTGGGGTTCCAAAAAAACAATTACCCCCGACACACACGAACACATTGTTTCGGCACAAGTTGCCATGCATTCCAGCGACGGACCTCGGCGCGCTCGGCGCGCTCGGCGCGCTCGGCGCTGGATTGCTTGGGACGCAAAGTTTGTCCAAGCGCAAATTCCGCTATAGTCCAGCTGGTTAGGATACTCGGCTCTCACCCGAGCGACCCGGATTCGAGTCCCGGTGGCGGAAGCGCTGCTGCAATTGGGGACCTTGCTTCCTTTGTTAGTTTTTGTTTTATTTTGTTTGGTGTATTGCTGCCCTTGTTTGTTGTTTCTGCTTGCGCGGAGGGACACGCGCGCGGTTCAAGGAAAACGCTGAATGAGTTATGTGCCGACGTATTAGACCGTCTTCTGGTTTATTGAATTAATTTGATGCATTTAACTT
The DNA here is from genome assembly GCA_951394045.1 of Nitzschia sp. DOCU1. Taxonomy (NCBI): domain Eukaryota; phylum Bacillariophyta; class Bacillariophyceae; order Bacillariales; family Bacillariaceae; genus Nitzschia; species Nitzschia sp. DOCU1. The sequence goes on along the minus strand of CATOAN010000050.1, from coordinate 40,318 downwards.
ATTTTCCATTAATTCATTCAATTTATTTAATTCAATTAATTGTGAGTAGGCGTGCCGGAAGGGAGGGGAGGGGCGCCCCAAGCGAGCCGCTCGCAATTAAATACCTTAACCAGATTAAATCGATTATTCTTGGAGGTTCCCAGACAGTAGTGCACACTTTGCGGAGCACAACGCAACAAGTTCAATTCATGGAATTCGTCTGGGGGTCCAGAAAAGAATCACCCCCGACGCACACGACATCACTGTTCGGCACAAGCTGCCATGCACTCCAGCGACGGACCTCTGCACGCTCGGGGCGCTCGGCGCTGGATTGCTTGGGATGCAAGGCCTTTTCCAAGCGCAAATTCCGCTATAGTCGAGTTGGTTAGGATACTCGGCTCTCACCCGAGCGTCCCGGGCTCGAGAGACGGCGGCGGAAGTGCTATTGCCCTGGGGGATCTTGGTTCCTTTGGTTGTGTTCGTGTTGTTTGTTTTGTTAGTGTTTTTGCTTGCGCGGAGGACACGCGCGCGGTTCAAGGGAAACTGTTGAGTGCGTTTATTTACTTCATGTACATGGCTTGTGTGCTGACGCGTTGGACCCATTTTCTGCTTTGTTGAATTAATTTAATTGCTTCAAATTCTTTTCAATTATTATTTTTTATTGTATTTAATTTATTTAAGTCAATTAATTGCGAGTAGGCGCGCCGGAAGGGTGGGGATGGGGGCGCCCAAGGCGAACCGCTCGCGATTGAATAAGTCAACCAGATTAATTCGATGGTTATTGGAGGTTGTAAAGCACACTTTGCTGAACACAAAACAAAAAGTTCAAAATATGGAATTCTTCTGGGGTTCCAAAAAACAATTACCCCCGACACACACGAACACATTGTTTCGGCACAAGTTGCCATGCATTCCAGCGACGGACCTCGGCGCGCTCGGCGCGCTCGGCGCTGGATTGCTTGGGACGCAAAGTTTGTCCAAGCGCAAATTCCGCTATAGTCTAGCTGGTTAGGATACTTGGCTCTCACCCGAGCGACCCGGGTTCGAGTCCCGGTGGCGGAAGCGCTGCTGCAATTGGGGGACCTTGCTTCCTTTGTTAGTTTTTGTTTTATTTTGTTTGGTGTATTGCTGCCCTTGTTTGTTGTTTCTGCTTGCGCGGAGGACACGCGCGCGGTTCAAGGGAAAACGCTGAATGAGTTATGTGCCGACGTATTAGACCGTCTTCTGGTTTATTGAATTAATTTGTTGCATTTAACTTATTTTCCATTAATTCATTCAATTTATTTAATTCAATTAATTGTGAGTAGGCGTGCCGGAAGGGAGGGGAGGGGCGCCCCAAGCGAGCCGCTCGCAATTAAATAACTTAACCAGATTAAATCGATTATTCTTGGAGGTTCCCAGACAGTAGTGCACACTTTGCGGAGCACAAAGCAACAAGTTCAATTCATGGAATTCGTCTGGGGGTCCAGAAAAGAATCACCCCCGACACACACACGACATCACTGTTCGGCACAAGCTGCCATGCACTCCAGCGACGGACCTCTGCACGCTCGGGGCGCTCGGCGCTGGATTGCTTGGGATGCAAGGCCTTTTCCAAGCGCAAATTCCGCTATAGTCTAGTTGGTTAGGATACTCGGCTCTCACCCGAGCGTCCCGGGCTCGAGAGACGGCGGCGGAAGTGCTATTGCCCTGGGGGATCTTGGTTCATTTGGTTGTGTTCGTGTTGTTTGTTTTGTTAGTTTTTTTGCTTGCGCGGAGGACACGCGCGCGGTTCAAGGGAAACTGTTGAGTGCGTTTATTTACTTCATGTACATGGCTTGTGTGCTGACGCGTTGGACCCATTTTCTGCTTTGTTGAATTAATTTAATTGCTTCAAATTCTTTTCAATTATTATTTTTTATTGTATTTAATTTATTTAAGTCAATTAATTGCGAGTAGGCGCGCCGGAAGGGTGGGGATGGGGGCGCCCAAGGCGAACCGCTCGCGATTGAATAAGTCAACCAGATTAATTCGATGGTTATTGGAGGTTGTAAAGCACACTTTGCTGAACACAAAACAAAAAGTTCAAAATATGGAATTCTTCTGGGGTTCCAAAAAAACAATTACCCCCGACACACACGAACACATTGTTTCGGCACAAGTTGCCATGCATTCCAGCGACGGACCTCGGCGCGCTCGGCGCGCTCGGCGCTGGATTGCTTGGGACGCAAAGTTTGTCCAAGCGCAAATTCCGCTATAGTCTAGCTGGTTAGGATACTCGGCTCTCACCCGAGCGACCCAGGTTCGAGTCCCGGTGGCGGAAGCGCTGCTGCAATTGGGGACCCTGCTTCCTTTGTTAGTTTTTGTTTTATTTTGTTTGGTGTATTGCTGCCCTTGTTTGTTGTTTCTGCTTGCGCGGAGGACACGCGCGCGGTTCAAGGGAAAACGCTGAATGAGTTATGTGCCGACGTATTAGACCGTCTTCTGGTTTATTGAATTAATTTGATGCATTTAACTTATTTTCCATTAATTCATTCAATTTATTTAATTCAATTAATTGTGAGTAGGCGTGCCGGAAGGGAGGGGAGGGGCGCCCCAAGCGAGCCGCTCGCAATTAAATAACTTAACCAGATTAAATCGATTATTCTTGGAGGTTCCCAGACAGTAGTGCACACTTTGCGGAGCACAAAGCAACAAGTTCAATTCATGGAATTCGTCTGGGGGTCCAGAAAAGAATCACCCCCGACACACACGACATCACTGTTCGGCACAAGCTGCCATGCACTCCAGCGACGGACCTCTGCACGCTCGGGGCGCTCGGCGCTGGATTGCTTGGGATGCAAGGCCTTTTCCAAGCGCAAATTCCGCTATAGTCTAGTTGGTTAGGATACTCGGCTCTCACCCGAGCGTCCCGGGCTCGAGAGACGGCGGCGGAAGTGCTATTGCCCTGGGGGATCTTGGTTCCTTTGGTTGTGTTCGTGTTGTTTGTTTTGTTAGTTTTTTGCTTGCGCGGAGGACACGCGCGCGGTTCAAGGGAAACTGCTGAGTGCGTTTATTTACTTCATGTACATGGCTTGTGTGCTGACGCGTTGGACCCATTTTCTGCTTTGTTGAATTAATTTAATTGCTTCAAATTCTTTTCAATTATTATTTCTTATTGTATTTAATTTATTTAAGTCAATTAATTGCGAGTAGGCGCGCCGGAAGGGTGGGGATGGGGGCGCCCAAGGCGAACCGCTCGCGATTGAATAAGTCAACCAGATTAATTCGATGGTTACTGGAGGTTGTAAAGCACACGTTTCTGAACACAAAACAAAAAGTTCAAAATATGGAATTCTTCTGGGGTTCCAAAAAAACAATTACCCCCGACACACACGAACACATTGTTTCGGCACAAGTTGCCATGCATTCCAGCGACGGACCTCGGCGCGCTCGGCGCGCTCGGCGCTGGATTGCTTGGGACGCAAAGTTTGTCCAAGCGCAAATTCCGCTATAGTCTAGCTGGTTAGGATACTCGGCTCTCACCCGAGCGACCCGGGTTCGAGTCCCGATGGCGGAAGCGCTGCTGCAATTGGGGGACCTTGCTTCCTTTGTTAGTTTTTTGTTTTATTTTGTTTGGTGTATTGCTGCCCTTGTTTGTTGTTTCTGCTTGCGCGGAGGACACGCGCGCGGTTCAAGGGAAAACGCTGAATGAGTTATGTGCCGACGTATTAGACCGTCTTCTGGTTTATTGAATTAATTTGATGCATTTAACTTATTTTCCATTAATTCATTCAATTTATTTAATTCAATTAATTGTGAGTAGGCGTGCCGGAAGGGAGGGGAGGGGCGCCCCAAGCGAGCCGCTCGCAATTAAATAACTTAACCAGATTAAATCGATTATTCTTGGAGGTTCCCAGGCAGTAGTGCACACTTTGCGGAGCACAAAGCAACAAGTTCAATTCATGGAATTCGTCTGGGGGTCCAGAAAAGAATCACCCCCGACGCACACGACATCACTGTTCGGCACAAGCTGCCATGCACTCCAGCGACGGACCTCTGCACGCTCGGGGCGCTCGGCGCTGGATTGCTTGGGATGCAAGGCCTTTTCCAAGCGCAAATTCCGCTATAGTCTAGTTGGTTAGGATACTCGGCTCTCACCCGAGCGTCCCGGGCTCGAGAGACGGCGGCGGAAGTGCTATTGCCCTGGGGGATCTTGGTTCCTTTGGTTGTGTTCGTGTTGTTTGTTTTGTTAGTTTTTTTGCGTGCGCGGAGGACACGCGCGCGGTTCAAGGGAAACTGTTGAGTGCGTTTATTTACTTCATGTACATGGCTTGTGTGCTGACGCGTTGGACCCATTTTCTGCTTTGTTGAATTAATTTAATTGCTTCAAATTCTTTTCAATTATTTTTTTTATTGTATTTAATTTATTTAAGTCAATTAATTGCGAGTAGGCGCGCCGGAAGGGTGGGGATGGGGGCGCCCAAGGCGAACCGCTCGCGATTGAATAAGTCAACCAGATTAATTCGATGGTTATTGGAGGTTGTAAAGCACACTTTGCTGAACACAAAACAAAAAGTTCAAAATATGGAATTCTTCTGGGGTTCCAAAAAAACAATTACCCCCGACACACACGAACACATTGTTTCGGCACAAGTTGCCATGCATTCCAGCGACGGACCTCGGCGCGCTCGGCGCGCTCGGCGCTGGATTGCTTGGGACGCAAAGTTTGTCCAAGCGCAAATTCCGCTATAGTCTAGCTGGTTAGGATACTCAGCTCTCACCCGAGCGACCCGGGTTCGAGTCCCGGTGCCGGAAGCGCTGCTGCAATTGGGGACCTTGCTTCCTTTGTTAGTTTTTGTTTTATTTTGTTTGGTGTATTGCTGCCCTTGTTTGTTGTTTCTGCTTGCGCGGAGGACACGCGCGCGGTTCAAGGGAAAACGCTGAATGAGTTATGTGCCGACGTATTAGACCGTCTTCTGGTTTATTGAATTAAGTTGATGCATTTAACTTATTTTCCATGAATTCATTCAATTTATTTAATTCAATTAATTGTGAGTAGGCGTGCCGGAAGGGAGGGGAGGGGCGCCCCAAGCGAGCCGCTCGCAATTAAATAACTTAACCAGATTAAATCGATTATTCTTGGAGGTTCCCAGACAGTAGTGCACACTTTGCGGAGCACAAAGCAACAAGTTCAATTCATGGAATTCGTCTGGGGGTCCAGAAAAGAATCACCCCCGACACACACGACATCACTGTTCGGCACAAGCTGCCATGCACTCCAGCGACGGACCTCTGCACGCTCGGGGCGCTCGGCGCTGGATTGCTTGGGATGCAAGGCCTTTTCCAAGCGCAAATTCCGCTATAGTCTAGTTGGTTAGGATACTCGGCTCTCACCCGAGCGTCCCGGGCTCGAGAGACGGCGGCGGAAGTGCTATTGCCCTGGGGGATCTTGGTTCCTTTGGTTGTGTTCGTGTTGTTTGTTTTGTTAGTTTTTTTGCTTGCGCGGAGGACACGCGCGCGGTTCAAGGGAAACTGTTGAGTGCGTTTATTTACTTCATGTACATGGCTTGTGTGCTGACGCGTTGGACCCATTTTCTGCTTTGTTGAATTAATTTAATTGCTTCAAATTCTTTTCAATTATTATTTTTTATTGTATTTAATTTATTTAAGTCAATTAATTGCGAGTAGGCGCGCCGGAAGGGTGGGGATGGGGGCGCCCAAGGCGAACCGCTCGCGATTGAATAAGTCAACCAGATCAATTCGATGGTTATTGGAGGTTGTAAAGCACACTTTGCTGAACACAAAACAAAAAGTTCAAAATATGGAATTCTTCTGGGGTTCCAAAAAAAACAATTACCCCCGACACACACGAACACATTGTTTCGGCACAAGTTGCCATGCATTCCAGCGACGGACCTCGGCGCGCTCGGCGCGCTCGGCGCTGGATTGCTTGGGACGCAAAGTTTGTCCAAGCGCAAATTCCGCTATAGTCTAGCTGGTTAGGATACTCGGCTCTTACCCGAGCGACCCGGGTTCGAGTCCCGGTGGCGGAAGCGCTGCTGCAATTGGGGACCTTGCTTCCTTTGTTAGTTTTTGTTTTATTTTGTTTGGTGTATTGCTGCCCTTGTTTGTTGTTTCTGCTTGCGCGGAGGACACGCGCGCGGTTCAAGGGAAAACGCTGAATGAGTTATGTGCCGACGTATTAGACCGTCTTCTGGTTTATTGAATTAATTTGATGCATTTAACTTATTTTCCATTAATTCATTCAATTTATTTAATTCAATTAATTGTGAGTAGGCGTGCCGGAAGGGAGGGGAGGGGCGCCCCAAGCGAGCCGCTCGCAATTAAATAACTTAACCAGATTAAATCGATTATTCTTGGAGGTTCCCAGACAGTAGTGCACACTTTGCGGAGCACAAAGCAACAAGTTCAATTCATGGAATTCGTCTGGGGGTCCAGAAAAGAATCACCCCCGACACACACGACATCACTGTTCGGCACAAGCTGCCATGCACTCCAGCGACGGACCTCTGCACGCTCGGGGCGCTCGGCGCTGGATTGCTTGGGATGCAAGGCCTTTTCCAAGCGCAAATTCCGCTATAGTCTAGTTGGTTAGGATACTCGGCTCTCACCCGAGCGTCCCGGGCTCGAGAAACGGCGGCGGAAGTGCTATTGCCCTGGGGGATCTTGGTTCCTTTGGTTGTGTTCGTGTTGTTTGTTTTGTTAGTTTTTTGCTTGCGCGGAGGACACGCGCGCGGTTCAAGGGAAACTGTTGAGTGCGTTTATTTACTTCATGTACATGGCTTGTGTGCTGACGCGTTGGACACATTTTCTGCTTTGTTGAATTAATTTAATTGCTTCAAATTCTTTTCAATTATTATTTTTATTGTATTTAATTTATTTAAGTCAATTAATTGCGAGTAGGCGCGCCGGAAGGGTGGGGATGGGGGCGCCCAAGGCGAACCGCTCGCGATTGAATAAGTCAACCAGATTAATTCGATGGTTATTGGAGGTTGTAAAGCACACTTTGCTGAACACAAAACAAAAAGTTCAAAATATGGAATTCTTCTGGGGTTCCAAAAAAACAATTACCCCCGACACACACGAACACATTGTTTCGGCACAAGTTGCCATGCATTCCAGCGACGGACCTCGGCGCGCTCGGCGCGCTCGGCGCTGGATTGCTTGGGACGCAAAGTTTGTACAAGCGCAAATTCCGCTATAGTCTAGCTGGTTAGGATACTCGGCTCTCACCCGAGCGACCCGGATTCGAGTCCCGGTGGCGGAAGCGCTGCTGCAATTGGGGACCTTGCTTCCTTTGTTAGCTTTTGTTTTATTTTGTTTGGTGTATTGCTGCCCTTGTTTGTTGTTTCTGCTTGCGCGGAGGACACGCGCGCGGTTCAAGGGAAAACGCTGAATGAGTTATGTGCCGACGTATTAGACCGTCTTCTGGTTTATTGAATTAATTTGATGCATTTAACTTATTTTCCATTAATTCATTCAATTTATTTAATTCAATTAATTGTGAGTAGGCGTGCCGGAAGGGAGGGGAGGGGCGCACCAAGCGAGCCGCTCGCAATTAAATAACTTAACCAGATTAAATCGATTATTCTTGGAGGTTCCCAGACAGTAGTGCACACTTTGCGGAGCACAGAGCAACAAGTTCAATTCATGGAATTCGTCTGGGGGTCCAGAAAAGAATCACCCCCGACGCACACGACATCACTGTTCGGCACAAGCTGCCATGCACTCCAGCGACGGACCTCTGCACGCTCGGGGCGCTCGGCGCTGGATTGCTTGGGACGCAAAGCCTTTTCCAAGCGCAAATTCCGCTATAGTCTAGTTGGTTAGGATACTCGGCTCTCACCCGAGCGTCCCGGGCTCGAGAGACGGCGGCGGAAGTGCTATTGCCCTGGGGGATCTTGGTTCCTTTGGTTGTGTTCGTGTTGTTTGTTTTGTTAGTTTTTTTGCTTGCGCGGAGGACACGCGCGCGGTTCAAGGGAAACTGTTGAGTGCGTTTATTTACTTCATGTACATGGCTTGTGTGCTGACGCGTTGGACCCATTTTCTGCTTTGTTGAATTAATTTAATTGCTTCAAATTCTTTTCAATTATTATTTTTTATTGTATTTAATTTATTTAAGTCAATTAATTGCGAGTAGGCGCGCCGGAAGGGTGGGGATGGGGGCGCCCAAGGCGAACCGCTCGCGATTGAATAGGTCAACCAGATTAATTCGATGGTTATTGGAGGTTGCAAAGCACACTTTGCTGAACACAAAACAAAAAGTTCAAAATATGGAATTCTTCTGGGGTTCCAAAAAAACAATTACCCCCGACACACACGAACACATTGTTTCGGCACAAGTTGCCATGCATTCCAGCGACGGACCTCGGCGCGCTCGGCGCGCTCGGCGCTGGATTGCTTGGGACGCAAAGTTTTTTCCAAGCGCAAATTCCGCTATAGTCTAGCTGGTTAGGATACTCGGCTCTCACCCGAGCGACCCGGGTTCGAGTCCCAGTGGCGGAAGCGCTGCTGCAATTGGGGACCTTGCTTCCTTTGTTAGTTTTTGTTTTATTTTGTTTGGTGTATTGCTGCCCTTGTTTGTTGTTTCTGCTTGCGCGGAGGACACGCGCGCGGTTCAAGGGAAAACGCTGAATGAGTTATGTGCCGACGTATTAGACCGTCTTCTGGTTTATTGAATTAATTTGATGCATTTAACTTATTTTCCATTAATTCATTCAATTTATTTAATTCAATTAATTGTGAGTAGGCGTGCCGGAAGGGAGGGGAGGGGCGCCCCAAGCGAGCCGCTCGCAATTAAATAACTTAACCAGATTAAATCGATTATTCTTGGAGGTTCCCAGACAGTAGTGCACACTTTGCGGAGCACAAAGCAACAAGTTACATGGAATTCGTCTGGGGGTCCAGAAAAGAATCACCCCCGACGCACACGACATCACTGTTCGGCACAAGCTGCCATGCACTCCAGCGACGGACCTCTGCACGCTCGGGGCGCTCGGCGCTGGATTGCTTGGGATGCAAGGCCTTTTCCAAGCGCAAATTCCGCTATAGTCTAGTTGGTTAGGATACTCGGCTCTCACCCGAGCGTCCCGGGCTCGAGAGACGGCGGCGGAAGTGCTATTGCCCTGGGGGATCTTGGTTCCTTTGGCTGTGTTCGTGTTGTTTGTTTTGTTAGTTTTTTTGCTTGCGCGGAGGACACGCGCGCGGTTCAAGGGAAACTGCTGAGTGCGTTTATTTACTTCATGTACATGGCTTGTGTGCTGACGCGTTGGACCCATTTTCTGCTTTGTTGAATTAATTTAATTGCTTCAAAGTCTTTTCAATTATTATTTTTTATTGTATTTAATTTATTTAAGTCAATTAATTGCGAGCAGGCGCGCCGGAAGGGTGGGGATGGGGGGCGCCCAAGGCGAACCGCTCGCGATTGAATAAGTCAACCAGATTAATTCGATGGTATTGGAGGTTGTAAAGCACACTTTGCTGAACACAAAACAAAAAGTTCAAAATATGGAATTCTTCTGGGGTTCCAAAAAAAACAATTACCCCCGACACACACGAACACATTGTTTCGGCACAAGTTGCCATGCATTCCAGCGACGGACCTCGGCGCGCTCGGCGCGCTCGGCGCTGGATTGCTTGGGACGCAAAGTTTGTCCAAGCGCAAATTCCGCTATAGTCTAGCTGGTTAGGATACTCGGCTCTCACCCGAGCGACCTGGGTTCGAGTCCCGGTGGCGGAAGCGCTGCTGCAATTGGGGACCTTGCTTCCTTTGTTAGTTTTTGTTTTATTTTGTTTGGTGTATTGCTGCCCTTGTTTGTTGTTTCTGCTTGCGCGGAGGACACGCGCGCGGTTCAAGGGAAAACGCTGAATGAGTTATGTGCCGACGTATTAGACCGTCTTCTGGTTTATTGAATTAATTTGATGCATTTAACTTATTTTCCATTAATTCATTCAATTTATTTAATTCAATTAATTGTGAGTAGGCGTGCCGGAAGGGAGGGGAGGGGCGCCCCAAGCGAGCCGCTCGCAATTAAATAACTTAACCAGATTAAATCGATTATTCTTGGAGGTTCCCAGACAGTAGTGCACACTTTGCGGAGCACAAAGCAACAAGTTCAATTCATGGAATTCGTCTGGGGGTCCAGAAAAGAATCACCCCCGACACACACGACATCACTGTTCGGCACAATCTGCCATGCACTCCAGCGACGGACCTCTGCACGCTCGGGGCGCTCGGCGCTGGATTGCTTGGGATGCAAGGCCTTTTCCAAGCGCAAATTCCGCTATAGTCTAGTTGGTTAGGATACTCGGCTCTCACCCGAGCGTCCCGGGCTCGAGAGACGGCGGCGGAAGTGCTATTGCCCTGGGGGATCTTGGTTCCTTTGGTTGTGTTCGTGTTGTTTGTTTTGTTAGTTTTTTTGCTTGCGCGGCGGACACGCGCGCGGTTCAAGGGAAACTGTTGAGTGCGTTCATTTACTTCATGTACATGGCTTGTGTGCTGACGCGTTGGACCCATTTTCTGCTTTGTTGAATTAATTTAATTGCTTCAAATTCTTTTCAATTATTATTTTTTATTGTATTTAATTTATTTAAGTCAATTAATTGCGAGTAGGCGCGCCGGAAGGGTGGGGATGGGGGCGCCCAAGGCGAACCGCTCGCGATTGAATAAGTCAACCAGATTAATTCGATGGTTATTGGAGGTTGTAAAGCACACTTTGCTGAACACAAAACAAAAAGTTCAAAATATGGAATTCTTCTGGGGTTCCAAAAAAACAATTACCCCCGACACACGCGAACACATTGTTTCGGCACAAGTTGCCATGCATTCCAGCGACGGACCTCGGCGCGCTCGGCGCGCTCGGCGCTGGATTGCTTGGGACGCAAAGTTTGTCCAAGCGCAAATTCCGCTATAGTCTAGCTGGTTAGGATACTCGGCTCTCATCCGAGCGACCCGGGTTCGAGTCCCGGTGGCGGAAGCGCTGCTGCAATTGGGGACCTTGCTTCCTTTGTTAGTTTTTGTTTTATTTTGTTTGGTGTATTGCTGCCCTTGTTTGTTGTTTCTGCTTGCGCGGAGGACACGCGCGCGGTTCAAGGGAAAACGCTGAATGAGTTATGTGCCGACGTATTAGACCGTCTTCTGGTTTATTGAATTAATTTGATGCATTTAACTTATTTTCCATCAATTCATTCAATTTATTTAATTCAATTAATTGTGAGTAGGCGTGCCGGAAGGGAGGGGAGGGGCGCCCCAAGCGAGCCGCTCGCAATTAAATAACTTAACCAGATTAAATCGATTATTCTTGGAGGTTCCCAGACAGTAGTGCACACTTTGCGGAGCACAAAGCAACAAGTTCAATTCATGGAATTCGTCTGGGGGTCCAGAAAAGAATCACCCCCGACACACACGACATCACTGTTCGGCACAAGCTGCCATGCACTCCAGCGACGGACCTCTGCACGCTCGGGGCGCTCGGCGCTGGATTGCTTGGGATGCAAGGCCTTTTCCAAGCGCAAATTCCGCTATAGTCTAGTTGGTTAGGATACTCGGCTCTCACCCGAGCGTCCCGGGCTCGAGAGACGGCGGCGGAAGTGCTATTGCCCTGGGGGATCTTGGTTCCTTTGGTTGTGTTCGTGTTGTTTGTTTTGTTAGTTTTTTTTGCTTGCGCGGAGGACACGCGCGCGGTTCAAGGGAAACTGTTGAGTGCGTTTATTTACTTCATGTACATGGCTTGTGTGCTGACGCGTTGGACCCATTTTCTGCTTTGTTGAATTAATTTAATTGCTTCAAATTCTTTTCAATTATTATTTTTTATTGTATTTAATTGATTTAAGTCAATTAATTGCGAGTAGGCGCGCCGGAAGGGTGGGGATGGGGGCGCCCAAGGCGAACCGCTCGCGATTGAATAAGTCAACCAGATTAATTCGATGGTTATTGGAGGTTGTAAAGCACACTTTGCTGAACACAAAACAAAAAGTTCAAAATATGGAATTCTTCTGGGGTTCCAAAAAAACAATTACCCCCGACACACACGAACACATTGTTTCGGCACAAGTTGCCATGCATTCCAGCGACGGACCTCGGCGCGCTCGGCGCGCTCGGCGCTGGATTGCTTGGGACGCAAAGTTTGCCCAAGTGTAAATTCCGCTATAGTCTAGCTGGTTAGGATACTCGGCTCTCATCCGAGCGACCCGGGTTCGAGTCCCGGTGGCGGAAGCGCTGCTGCAATTGGGGACCTTGCTTCCTTTGTTAGTTTTTGTTTTATTTTGTTTGGTGTATTGCTGCCCTTGTTTGTTGTTTCTGCTTGCGCGGAGGACACGCGCGCGGTTCAAGGGAAAACGCTGAATGAGTTATGTGCCGACGTATTAGACCGTCTTCGGGTTTATTGAATTAATTTGATGCATTTAACTTATTTTCCATTAATTCATTCAATTTATTTAATTCAATTAATTGTGAGTAGGCGTGCCGGAAGGGAGGGGAGGGGCGCCCCAAGCGAGCCGCTCGCAATTAAAGAACTTAACCAGATTAAATCGATTATTCTTGGAGGTTCCCAGACAGTAGTGCACACTTTGCGGAGCACAAAGCAACAAGTTCAATTCATGGAATTCGTCTGGGGGTCCAGAAAAGAATCACCCCCGACACACACGACATCACTGTTCGGCACAAGCTGCCATGCACTCCAGCGACGGACCTCTGCACGCTCGGGGCGCTCGGCGCTGGATTGATTGGGATGCAAGGCCTTTTCCAAGCGCAAATTCCGCTATAGTCTAGTTGGTTAGGATACTCGGCTCTCACCCGAGCGTCCCGGGCTCGAGAGACGGCGGCGGAAGTGCTATTGCCCTGGGGGATCTTGGTTCATTTGGTTGTGTTCGTGTTGTTTGTTTTGTTAGTTTTTTTTGCTTGCGCGGAGGACACGCGCGCGGTTCAAGGGAAACTGTTGAGTGCGTTTATTTACTTCATGTACATGGCTTGTGTGCTGACGCGTTGGACCCATTTTCTGCTTTGTTGAATTAATTTAATTGCTTCAAATTCTTTTCAATTATTATTTTTTATTGTATTTAATTTATTTAAGTCAATTAATTGCGAGTAGGCGCGCCGGAAGGGTGGGGATGGGGGCGCCCAAGGCGAACCGCTCGCGATTGAATAAGTCAACCAGATTAATTCGATGGTTATTGGAGGTTGTAAAGCACACTTTGCTGAACACAAAACAAAAAGTTCAAAATATGGAATTCTTCTGGGGTTCCAAAAAAACAATTACCCCCCGACACACACGAACACATTGTTTCGGCACAAGTTGCCATGCATTCCAGCGACGGACCTCGGCGCGCTCGGGGCGCTCGGCGCTGGATTGCTTGGGACGCAAAGTTTGTCCAAGCGCAAATTCCGCTATAGTCTAGCTGGTTAGGATACTCGGCTCTCACCCGAGCGACCCGGGTTCAAGTCCCGGTGGCGGAAGCGCTGCTGCAATTGGGGACCTTGCTTCCTTTGTTAGTTTTTTGTTTTATTTTGTTTGGTGTATTGCTGCCCTTGTTTGTTGTTTCTGCTTGCGCGGAGGACACGCGCGCGGTTCAAGGGAAACCGCTGAATGAGTTATGTGCCGTCGTATTAGACCGTCTTCTGGTTTATTGAATTAATTTGATGCATTTAATTTATTTTCCATTAATGCATTCAATTTATTTAATTCAATTAATTGTGAGTAGGCGTGCCGGAAGGGAGGGGAGGGGCGCCCCAAGCGAGCCGCTCGCAATTAAATAACTTAACCAGATTAAATCGATTATTCTTGGAGGTTCCCCAGACAGTAGTGCACACTTTGCGGAGCACAAGGCAACAAGTTCAATTCATGGAATTCGTCTGGGGTCCAGAAAAGAACCACCCCCGACACACACGACATCACTGTTCGGCACAAGCTGCCATGCACTCCAGCGACGGACCTCTGCACGCTCGGGGCGCTCGGCGCTGGATTGCTTGGGATGCAAGGCCTTTTCCAAGCGCAAATTCCGCTATAGTCTAGTTGGTTAGGATACTCGGCTCTCACCCGAGCGTCCCGGGCTCGAGAGACGGCGGCGGAAGTGCTATTGCCCTGGGGGATCTTGGTTCCTTTGGTTGTGTTCGTGTTGTTTGTTTTGTTAGTTTTTTTGCTTGCGCGGAGGACACGCGCGCGGTTCAAGGGAAACTGTTGAGTGCGTTTATTTACTTCATGTACATGGCTTGTGTGCTGACGCGTTGGACCCATTTTCTGCTTTGTTGAATTAATTGAATTGCTTCAATTTTTTCAATTATTATATTTTATTGTATTTAATTTATTTAAGTCAATTCATTGCGAGTAGGCGCGCCGGAAGGGTGGGGATGGGGGCGCCCAAGGCGAACCGCTCGCGATTGAATCAGTCAACCAGATTAATTCGATGGTTATTGGAGGTTGTAAAGCACACTTTGCTGAACACAAAACAACAAGTTCAAAATATGGAATTCTTCTGGGGTTCCAAAAAAACAATTACCCCCGACACACACGAACACATTGTTTCGGCACAAGTTGCCACGCATTCCAGCGACGGACCTCGGCGCGCTCGGCGCGCTCGGCGCTGGATTGCTTGGGACGCAAAGTTTGTCCAAGCGCAAATTCCGCTATAGTCTAGCTGGTTAGGATACTCGACTCTCACCCGAGCGACCCGGGTTCGAGTCCCGGTGGCGGAAGCGCTGCTGCAATTGGGGACCTTGCTTCCTTTGTTAGTTTTTGTTTTATTTTGTTTGGTGTATTGCTGCCCTTGTTTGTTGTTTCTGCTTGCGCGGAGGACACGCGCGCGGTTCAAGGGAAAACGCTGAATGAGTTATGTGCCGACGTATTAGACCGTCTTCTGGTTTATTGAATTAATTTGATGCATTTAACTTATTTTCCATTAATTCAGTCAATTTATTTAATTCAATTAATTGTGAGTAGGCGTGCCGGAAGGGAGGGGAGGGGCGCCCCAAGCGAGCCGCTCGCAATTAAATAACTTAACCAGATTAAATCGATTATTCTTGGAGGTTCCCAGGCAGTAGTGCACACTTTGCGGAGCACAAAGCAACAAGTTCAATTCATGGAATTCGTCTGGGGGTCCAGAAAAGAATCACCCCCGACGCACACGACATCACTGTTCGGCACAAGCTGCCATGCACTCCAGCGACGGACCTCTGCACGCTCGGGGCGCTCGGCGCTGGATTGCTTGGGATGCAAGGCCTTTTCCAAGCGCAAATTCCGCTATAGTCTAGTTGGTTAGGATACTCGGCTCTCACCCGAGCGTCCCGGGCTCGAGAGACGGCGGCGGAAGTGCTATTGCCCTGGGGGATCTTGGTTCCTTTGGTTGTGTTCGTGTTGTTTGTTTTGTTAGTTTTTTTGCTTGCGCGGAGGACACGCGCGCGGTTCAAGGGAAACTGTTGAGTGCGTTTATTTACTTCATGTACATGGCTTGTGTGCTGACGCGTTGGACCCATTTTCTGCTTTGTTGAATTAATTGAATTGCTTCAAATTCTTTTCAATTATTATTTTTTATTGTATTTAATTTATTTAAGTCAATTAATTGCGAGTAGGCGCGCCGGAAGGGTGGGGATGGGGGCGCCCAAGGCGAACCGCTCGCGATTGAATAAGTCAACCAGATTAATTCGATGGTTATTGGAGGTTGTAAAGCACACTTTGCTGAACACAAAACAAAAAGTTCAAAATATGGAATTCTTCTGGGGTTCCAAAAAAACAATTACCCCCGACACACACGAACACATTGTTTCGGCACAAGTTGCCATGCATTCCAGCGACGGACCTCGGCGCGCTCGGCGCGCTCGGCGCTGGATTGCTTGGGACGCAAAGTTTGTCCAAGCGCAAATTCCGCTATAGTCTAGCTGGTTAGGATACTCGACTCTCACCCGAGCGACCCGGGTTCGAGTCCCGGTGGCGGAAGCGCTGCTGCAATTGGGGACCTTGCTTCCTTTGTTAGTTTTTGTTTTATTTTGTTTGGTGTATTGCTGCCCTTGTTTGTTGTTTCTGCCTGCGCGGAGGACACGCGCGCGGTTCAAGGGAAAACGCTGAATGAGTTGCGTGCCGACGTATTAGACCGTCTTCTGGTTTATTGAATTAATTTGATGCATTTAACTTATTTTCCATTAATTCAGTCAATTTATTTAATTCAATTAATTGTGAGTAGGCGTGCCGGAAGGGAGGGGAGGGGCGCCCCAAGCGAGCCGCTCGCAATTAAATAACTTAACCAGATTAAATCGATTATTCTTGGAGGTTCCCAGACAGTAGTGCACACTTTGCGGAGCACAAAGCAACAAGTTCAATTCATGGAATTCGTCTGGGGGTCCAGAAAAGAATCACCCCCGACACACACGACATCACTGTTCGGCACAAGCTGCCATGCACTCCAGCGACGGACCTCTGCACGCTCGGGGCGCTCGGCGCTGGATTGCTTGGGATGCAAGGCCTTTTCCAAGCGCAAATTCCGCTATAGTCTAGTTGGTTAGGATACTCGGCTCTCACCCGAGCGTCCCGGGCTCGAGAGACGGCGGCGGAAGTGCTATTGCCCTGGGGGATCTTGGTTCCTTTGGTTGTGTTCGTGTTGTTTGTTTTGTTAGTTTTTTTGCTTGCGCGGAGGACACGCGCGCGGTTCAAGGGAAACTGTTGAGTGCGTTTATTTACTTCATGTACATGGCTTGTGTGCTGACGCGTTGGACCCATTTTCTGCTTTGTTGAATTAATTTAATTGCTTCAAATTCTTTTCAATTATTATGTTTTATTGTATTTAATGTATTTAAGTCAATTAATTGCGAGTAGGCGCGCCGGAAGGGTGGGGATGGGGGCGCCCAAGGCGAACCGCTCGCGATTGAATAAGTCAACCAGATTAATTCGATGGTTACTGGAGGTTGTAAAGCACACTTTGCTGAACACAAAACAAAAAGTTCAAAATATGGAATTCTTCTGGGGTTCCAAAAAAACAATTACCCCCCGACACACACGAACACATTGTTTCGGCACAAGTTGCCATGCATTCCAGCGACGGACCTCGGCGCGCTCGGCGCGCTCGGCGCTGGATTGCTTGGGACGCAAAGTTTGTCCAAGCGCAAATTCCGCTATAGTCTAGCTGGTTAGGATACTCGGCCCTCACCCGAGCGACCCGGGTTCGAGTCCCGGTGGCGGAAGCGCTGCTGCAATTGGGGACCTTGCTTCCTTTGTTAGTTTTTGTTTTATTTTGTTTGGTGTATTGCTGCCCTTGTTTGTTGTTTCTGCTTGCGCGGAGGACACGCGCGCGGTTCAAGGGAAAACGCTGAATGAGTTATGTGCCGACGTATTAGACCGTCTTCTGGTTTATTGAATTAATTTGATGCATTTAACTTATTTTCCATCAATTCATTCAATTTATCTAATTCAATTAATTGTGAGTAGGCGTGCCGGAAGGGAGGGGAGGGGCGCCCCAAGCGAGCCGCTCGCAATTAAATAACTTAACCAGATTAAATCGATTATTCTTGGAGGTTCCCAGACAGTAGTGCACACTTTGCGGAGCACAAAGCAACAAGTTCAATTCATGGAATTCGTCTGGGGGTCCAGCAAAAGAATCACCCCCGACGCACACGACATCACTGTTCGGCACAAGCTGCCATGCACTCCAGCGACGGACCTCTGCACGCTCGGGGCGCTCGGCGCTGGATTGCTTGGGATGCAAGGCCTTTTCCAAGCGCAAATTCCGCTATAGTCTAGTTGGTTAGGATACTCGGCTCTCACCCGAGCGTCCCGGGCTCGAGAGACGGCGGCGGAAGTGCTATTGCCCTGGGGGATCTTGGTTCCTTTGTTTGTGTTCGTGTTGTTTGTTTTGTTAGTTGTTTTGCCTGCGCGGAGGACACGCGCGCGGTTCAAGGGAAACTGCTGAGTGCGTTTATTTACTTCATGTACATGGCTTGTGTGCTGACGCGTTGGACCCATTTTCTGCTTTGTTGAATTAATTTAAGTGCTTCAAATTCTTTTCAATTATTATTTTTTATTGTATTTAATTTATTTAAGTCAATTAATTGCGAGTAGGCGCGCCGGAAGGGTGGGGATGGGGGCACCCAAGGCGAACCGCTCGCGATTGAATAAGTCAACCAGATTAATTCGATGGTTATTGGAGGTTGTAAAGCACACTTTGCTGAACACAAAACAAAAAGTTCAAAATATGGAATTCTTCTGGGGTTCCAAAAAAACAATTACCCCCGACACACACGAACACATTGTTTCGGCACAAGTTGCCATGCATTCCAGCGACGGACCTCGGCGCGCTCGGCGCGCTCGGCGCTGGATTGCTTGGGACGCAAAGTTTGTCCAAGCGCAAATTCCGCTATAGTCTAGCTGGTTAGGATACTCGGCTCTCACCCGAGCGACCCGGGTTCGAGTCCCGGTGGCAGAAGCGCTGCTGCAATTGGGGACCTTGCTTCCTTTGTTAGTTTTTGTTTTATTTTGTTTGGTGTATTGCTGCCCTTGTTTGTTGTTTCTGCCTGCGCGGAGGACACGCGCGCGGTTCAAGGGAAAACGCTGAATGAGTTATGTGCCGACGTATTAGACCGTCTTCTGGTTTATTGAATTAATTTGATGCATTTAACTTATTTTCCATTAATTCAGTCAATTTATTTAATTCAATTAATTGTGAGTAGGCGTGCCGGAAGGGAGGGGAGGGGCGGCCCAAGCGAGCCGCTCGCAATTAAATAACTTAACCAGATTAACTCGATTATTCTTGGAGGTTCCCAGACAGTAGTGCACACTTTGCGGAGCACAAAGCAACAAGTTCAATTCATGGAATTCGTCTGGGGGTCCAGAAAAGAATCACCCCCGACGCACACGACATCACTGTTCGGCACAAGCTGCCATGCACTCCAGCGACGGACCTCTGCACGCTCGGGGCGCTCGGCGCTGGATTGCTTGGGATGCAAGGCCTTTTCCAAGCGCAAATTCCGCTATAGTCTAGTTGGTTAGGATACTCGGCTCTCACCCGAGCGTCCCGGGCTCGAGAGACGGCGGCGGAAGTGCTATTGCCCTGGGGGATCTTGGTTCCTTTGGTTGTGTTCGTGCTGTTTGTTTTGTTAGTTTTTTTGCTTGCGCGGAGGACACGCGCGCGGTTCAAGGGAAACTGTTGAGTGCGTTTATTTACTTCATGTACATGGCTTGTGTGCTGACGCGTTGGACCCATTTTCTGCTTTGTTGAATTAATTTAATTTCTTCAAATTCTTTTCAATTATTATTTTTTATTGTATTTAATTGATTTAAGTCAATTAATTGCGAGTAGGCGCGCCGGAAGGGTGGGGATGGGGGCACCCAAGGCGAACCGCTCGCGATTGAATAAGTCAACCAGATTAATTCGATGGTTATTGGAGGTTGTAAAGCACACTTTGCTGAACACAAAACAAAAAGTTCAAAATATGGAATTCTTCTGGGGTTCCGAAAAAACAATTACCCCCGACACACACGAACACATTGTTTCGGCACAAGTTGCCATGCATTCCAGCGACGGACCTCGGCGCGCTCGGCGCGCTCGGCGCTGGATTGCTTGGGACGCAAAGTTTGTCCAAGCGTAAATTCCGCTATAGTCTAGCTGGTTAGGATACTCGGCTCTCACCCGAGCGACCCGGATTCGAGTCCCGGTGGCGGAAGCGCCGCTGCAATTGGGGACCTTGCTTCCTTTGTTAGTTTTTGTTTTATTTTGTTTGGTGTATTGCTGCCCCTGTTTGTTGTTTCTGCTTGCGCGGAGGACACGCGCGCGGTTCAAGGGAAAACGCTGAATGAGTTATGTGCCGACGTATTAGACCGTCTTCTGGTTTATTGAATTAATTTGATGCATTTAACTTATTTTCCATTAATTCATTCAATTTATTTAATTCAATTAATTGTGAGTAGGCGTGCCGGAAGGGAGGGGAGGGGCGCCCCAAGCGAGCCGCTCGCAATTAAATAACTTAACCAGATTAAATCGATTATTCTTGGAGGTTCCCAGACAGTAGTGCACACTTTGCGGAGCACAAAGCAACAAGTTCAATTCATGGAATTCGTCTGGGGGTCCAGAAAAGAATCACCCCCGACGCACACGACATCACTGTTCGGCACAAGCTGCCATGCACTCCAGCGACGGACCTCTGCACGCTCGGGGCGCTCGGCGCTGGATTGCTTGGGATGCAAGGCCTTTTCCAAGCGCAAATTCCGCTATAGTCTAGTTGGTTAGGATACTCGGCTCTCACCCGAGCGTCCCGGGCTCGAGAGACGGCGGCGGAAGTGCGATTGCCCTGGGGGATCTTGGTTCCTTTGGTTGTGTTCGTGTTGTTTGTTTTGTTAGTTTTTTTGCTTGCGCGGAGGACACGCGCGCGGTTCAAGGGAAACTGTTGAGTGCGTTTATTTACTTCATGCACATGGCTTGTGTGCTGACGCGTTGGACCCATTTTCTGCTTTGTTGAATTAATTTAATTGCTTCAACTTCTTTTCAATTATTATTTTTATTGTATTTAATTTATTTAAGTCAATTAATTGCGAGTAGGCGCGCCGGAAGGGTGGGGATGGGGGCGCCCAAGGCGAACCGCTCGCGATTGAATAAGTCAACCAGATTAATTCGATGGTTATTGGAGGTTGTAAAGCACACTTTGCTGAACACAAAACAAAAAGTTCAAAATATGGAATTCTTCTGGGGTTCCGAAAAAACAATTACCCCCGACACACACGAACACATTGTTTCGGCAGAAGTTGCCATGCATTCCAGCGACGGACCTCGGCGCGCTCGGCGCGCTCGGCGCTGGATTGCTTGGGACGCAAAGTTTGTCCAAGCGCAAATTCCGCTATAGTCTAGCTGGTTAGGATACTCGGCTCTCACCCGAGCGTCCCGGGTTCGAGTCCCGGTGGCGGAAGCGCTGCTGCAATTGGGGACCTTGCTTCCTTTGTTAGTTTTTGTTTTATTTTGTTTGGTGTATTGCTGCCCCTGTTTGTTGTTTCTGCCTGCGCGGAGGACACGCGCGCGGTTCAAGGGAAAACGCTGAATGAGTTATGTGCCGACGTATTAGACCGTCTTCTGGTTTATTGAATTAATTTGATGCATTTAACTTATTTTCCATTAATTCATTCAATTTATTTAATTCAATTAATTGTGAGTAGGCGTGCCGGAAGGGAGGGGAGGGGCGCCCCAAGCGAGCCGCTCGCAATTAAATAACTTAGCCAGATTAAATCGATTATTCTTGGAGGTTCCCAGACAGTAGTGCACACTTTGCGGAGCACAAAGCAACAAGTTCAATTCATGGAATTCGTCTGGGGGTCCAGAAAAGAATCACCCCCGACACACACGACATCACTGTTCGGCACAAGCTGCCATGCACTCCAGCGACGGACCTCTGCACGCTCGGGGCGCTCGGCGCTGGATTGCTTGGGATGCAAGGCCTTTTCCAAGCGCAAATTCCGCTATAGTCTAGTTGGTTAGGATACTCGGCTCTCACCCGAGCGTCCCGGGCTCGAGAGACGGCGGCGGAAGTGCGATTGCCCTGGGGGATCTTGGTTCCTTTGGTTGTGTTCGTGTTGTTTGTTTTGTTAGTTTTTTTGCTTGCGCGGAGGACACGCGCGCGGTTCAAGGGAAACTGTTGAGTGCGTTTATTTACTTCATGTACATGGCCTGTGTGCTGACGCGTTGGACCCATTTTCTGCTTTGTTGAATTAATTTAATCGCTTCAAATTCTTTTCAATTATTATTTTTTATTGTATTTAATTTATTTAAGTCAATTAATTGCGAGTAGGCGCGCCGGAAGGGTGGGGATGGGGGCGCCCAAGGCGAACCGCTCGCGATTGAATAAGTCAACCAGATTAATTCGATGGTTATTGGAGGTTGTAAAGCACACTTTGCTGAACACAAAACAAAAAGTTCAAAATCTGGAATTCTTCTGGGGTTCCAAAAAAACAATTACCCCCGACACACACGAACACATTGTTTCGGCACAAGTTGCCATGCATTCCAGCGACGGACCTCGGCGCGCTCGGCGCGCTCGGCGCTGGATTGCTTGGGACGCAAAGTTTGTCCAAGCGCAAATTCCGCTATAGTCTAGCTGGTTAGGATACTCGGCTCTCACCCGAGCGACCCGGGTTCGAGTCCCGGTGGTGGAAGCGCTGCTGCAATTGGGGACCTTGCTTCCTTTGTTAGTTTTTGTTTTATTTTGTTTGGTGTATTGCTGCCCTTGTTTGTTGTTTCTGCCTGCGCGGAGGACACGCGCGCGGTTCAAGGGAAAACGCTGAATAAGTTATGTGCCGACGTATTAGACCGTCTTCTGGTTTATTGAATTAATTTGATGCATTTAACTTATTTTCCATTAATTCATTCAATTTATTTAATTCAATTAATTGTGAGTAGGCGTGCCGGAAGGGAGGGGAGGGGCGCCCCAAGCGAGCCGCTCGCAATTAAATAACTTAACCAGATTAAATCGATTATTCTTGGAGGTTCCCAGACAGTAGTGCACACTTTGCGGAGCACAAAGCAACAAGTTCAACTCATGGAATTCGTCTGGGGGTCCAGAAAAGAATCACCCCCGACACACACGACATCACTGTTCGGCACAAGCTGCCATGCACTCCAGCGACGGACCTCTGCACGCTCGGGGCGCTCGGCGCTGGATTGCTTGGGATGCAAGGCCTTTTCCAAGCGCAAATTCCGCTATAGTCTAGTTGGTTAGGATACTCGGCTCTCACCCGAGCGTCCCGGGCTCGAGAGACGGCGGCGGAAGTGCTATTGCCCTGGGGGATCTTGGTTCCTTTGGTTGTGTTCGTGTTGCTTGTTTTGTTAGTTTTTTTGCTTGCGCGGAGGACACGCGCGCGGTTCAAGGGAAACTGTTGAGTGCGTTTATTTACTTCATGTACATGGCTTGTGTGCTGACGCGTTGGACCCATTTTCTGCTTTGTTGAATTAATTTAATCGCTTCAAATTCTTTTCAATTATTATTTTTTATTGTATTTAATTTATTTAAGTCAATTAATTGCGAGTAGGCGCGCCGGAAGGGTGGGGATGGGGGCGCCCAAGGCGAACCGCTCGCGATTGAATAAGTCAACCAGATTAATTCGATGGTTATTGGAGGTTGTAAAGCACACTTTGCTGAACACAAAACAAAAAGTTCAAAATCTGGAATTCTTCTGGGGTTCCAAAAAAACAATTACCCCCGACACACACGAACACATTGTTTCGGCACAAGTTGCCATGCATTCCAGCGACGGACCTCGGCGCGCTCGGCGCGCTCGGCGCTGGATTGCTTGGGACGCAAAGTTTGTCCAAGCGCAAATTCCGCTATAGTCTAGCTGGTTAGGATACTCGGCTCTCACCCGAGCAACCCGGGTTCGAGTCCCGGTGG
This sequence comes from Nitzschia sp. DOCU1, assembly GCA_951394045.1. Lineage (NCBI taxonomy): Eukaryota > Bacillariophyta > Bacillariophyceae > Bacillariales > Bacillariaceae > Nitzschia > Nitzschia sp. DOCU1. The sequence continues at coordinate 17,013 of CATOAN010000050.1, read as the reverse complement.
CGGAAGCGCTGCTGCAATTGGGGACCTTGCTTCCTTTGTTAGTTTTTGTTTTATTTTGTTTGGTGTATTGCTGCCCTTGTTTGTTGTTTCTGCTTGCGCGGAGGACACGCGCGCGGTTCAAGGGAAAACGCTGAATGAGTTATGTGCCGACGTATTAGACCGTCTTCTGGTTTATTGAATTAATTTGATGCATTTAACTTATTTTCCATTAATTCATTCAATTTATTTAATTCAATTAATTGTGAGTAGGCGTGCCGGAAGGGAGGGGAGGGGCGCCCCAAGCGAGCCGCTCGCAATTAAATAACTTAACCAGATTAAATCGATTATTCTTGGAGGTTCCCAGACAGTAGCGCACACTTTGCGGAGCACAGAGCAACAAGTTCAATTCATGGAATTCGTCTGGGGGTCCAGAAAAGAATCACCCCCGACACACACGACATCACTGTTCGGCACAAGCTGCCATGCACTCCAGCGACGGACCTCTGCACGCTCGGGGCGCTCGGCGCTGGATTGCTTGGGATGCAAGGCCTTTTCCAAGCGCAAATTCCGCTATAGTCTAGTTGGTTAGGATACTCGGCTCTCACCCGAGCGTCCCGGGCTCGAGAGACGGCGGCGGAAGTGCTATTGCCCTGGGGGATCTTGGTTCCTTTGGTTGTGTTCGTGTTGTTTGTTTTATTAGTTTTTTTGCTTGCGCGGAGGACACGCGCGCGGTTGAAGGGAAACTGTTGAGTGCGTTTATTTACTTCATGTACATGGCTTGTGTGCTGACGCGTTGGACCCATTTTCTGCTTTGTTGAATTAATTTAATTGCTTCAAATTCTTTTCAATTATTATTTTTTATTGTATTTAATTTATTTAAGTCAATTAATTGCGAGTAGGCGCGCCGGAAGGGTGGGGATGGGGGCGCCCAAGGCGAACCGCTCGCGATTGAATAAGTCAACCCGATTAATTCGATGGTTATTGGAGGTTGTAAAGCACACTTTGCTGAACACAAAACAAAAAGTTCAAAATATGGAATTCTTCTGGGGTTCCAAAAAAACAATTACCCCCGACACACACGAACACATTGTTTCGGCACAAGTTGCCATGCATTCCAGCGACGGACCTCGGCGCGCTCGGCGCGCTCGGCGCTGGATTGCTTGGGACGCAAAGTTTGTCCAAGCGCAAATTCCGCTATAGTCTAGCTGGCTAGGATACTCGGCTTTCACCCGAGCGACCCGGGTTCGAGTCCCGGTGGCGGAAGCGCTGCTGCAATTGGGGACCTTGCTTCCTTTGTTAGTTTTTGTTTTATTTTGTTTGGTGTAGTGCTGCCCTTGTTTGTTGTTTCTGCTTGCGCGGAGGACACGCGCGCGGTTCAAGGGAAAACGCTGAATGAGTTATGTGCCGACGTATTAGACCGTCTTCTGGTTTATTGAATTAATTTGATGCATTTAACTTATTTTCCATTAATTCATTCAATTTATTTAATTCAATTAATTGTGAGTAGGCGTGCCGGAAGGGAGGGGAGGGGCGCCCCAAGCGAGCCGCTCGCAATTAAATAACTTAACCAGATTAAATCGATTATTCTTGGAGGTTCCCAGACAGTAGTGCACACTTTGCGGAGCACAAAGCAACAAGTTCAATTCATGGAATTCGTCTGGGGGTCCAGAAAAGAATCACCCCCGACACACACGAAATCACTGTTCGGCACAAGCTGCCATGCACTCCAGCGACGGACCTCTGCACGCTCGGGGCGCTCGGCGCTGGATTGCTTGGGATGCAAGGCCTTTTCCAAGCGCAAATTCCGCTATAGTCTAGTTGGTTAGGATACTCGGCTCTCACCCGAGCGTCCCGGGCTCGAGAGACGGCGGCGGAAGTGCTATTGCCCTGGGGGATCTTGGTTCCTTTGGTTGTGTTCGTGTTGTTTGTTTTGTTAGTTTTTTTGCTTGCGCGGAGGACACGCGCGCGGTTCAAGGGAAACTGTTGAGTGCGTTTATTTACTTCATGTACATGGCTTGTGTGCTGACGCGTTGGACCCATTTTCTGCTTTGTTGAATTAATTTAATTGCTTCAAATTCTTTTCAATTATTATTTTTTATTGTATTTAATTTATTTAAGTCAATTAATTGCGAGTAGGCGCGCCGGAAGGGTGGGGATGGGGGCGCCCAAGGCGAACCGCTCGCGATTGAATAAGTCAACCAGATTAATTCGATGGTTATTGGAGGTTGTAAAGCACACTTTGCTGAACACAAAACAAAAAGTTCAAAATATGGAGTTCTTCTGGGGTTCCAAAAAAACAATTACCCCCGACACACACGAACACATTGTTTCGGCACAGGTTGCCATGCATTCCAGCGACGGACCTCGGCGCGCTCGGCGCGCTCGGCGCTGGATTGCTTGGGACGCAAAGTTTGTCCAAGCGCAAATTCCGCTATAGTCTAGCTGGTTAGGATACTCGGCTCTCACCCGAGCGACCCGGGTTCGAGTCCCGGTGCCGGAAGCGTTGCTGCAATTGGGGACCTTGCTTCCTTTGTTAGTTTTTGTTTTATTTTGTTTGGTGTATTGCTGCCCTTGTTTGTTGTTTCTGCTTGCGCGGAGGACACGCGCGCGGTTCAAGGGAAAACGCTGAATGAGTTATGTGCCGACGTATTAGACCGTCTTCTGGTTTATTGAATTAATTTGATGCATTTAACTTATTTTCCATTAATTCATTCAATTTATTTAATTCAATTAATTGTGAGTAGGCGTGCCGGAAGGGAGGGGAGGGGCGCCCCAAGCGAGCCGCTCGCAATTAAATAACTTAACCAGATTAAATCGATTATTCTTGGAGGTTCCCAGACAGTAGTGCACACTTTGCGGAGCACACAGCAACAAGTTCAATTCATGGAATTCGTCTGGGGGTCCAGAAAAGAATCACCCCCGACACACACGACATCACTGTTCGGCACAAGCTGCCATGCACTCCAGCGACGGACCTCTGCACGCTCGGGGCGCTCGGCGCTGGATTGCTTGGGATGCAAGGCCTTTTCCAAGCGCAAATTCCGCTATAGTCTAGTTGGTTAGGATACTCGGCTCTCACCCGAGCGTCCCGGGCTCGAGAGACGGCGGCGGAAGTGCGATTGCCCTGGGGGATCTTGGTTCCTTTGGTTGTGTTCGTGTTGTTTGTTTTGTTAGTTTTTTTGCTTGCGCGGAGGACACGCGCGCGGTTCAAGGGAAACTGTTGAGTGCGTGTATTTACTTCATGTACATGGCTTGTGTGCTGACGCGTTGGACCCATTTTCTGCTTTGTTGAATTAATTTAATTGCTTCAAATTCTTTTCAATTATTATTTTTTATTGTATTTAATTTATTTAAGTCAATTAATTGCGAGTAGGCGCGCCGGAAGGGTGGGGATGGGGGCGCCCAAGGCGAACCGCTCGCGATTGAATAAGTCAACCAGATTAATTCGATGGTTATTGGAGGTTGTAAAGCACACTTTGCTGAACACAAAACAAAAAGTTCAAAATATGGAGTTCTTCTGGGGTTCCAAAAAAACAATTACCCCCGACACACACGAACACATTGTTTCGGCACAAGTTGCCATGCATTCCAGCGACGGACCTCGGCGCGCTCGGCGCGCTCGGCGCTGGATTGCTTGGGACGCAAAGTTTGTCCAAGCGCAAATTCCGCTATAGTCTAGCTGGTTAGGATACTCGGCTCTCACCCGAGCGACCCGGGTTCGAGTCCCGGTTTTGGAAGCGCTGCTGCAATTGGGGACCTTGCTTCCTTTGTTAGTTTTTGTTTTATTTTGTTTGGTGTATTGCTGCCCTTGTTTGTTGTTTCTGCTTGCGCGGAGGACACGCGCGCGGTTCAAGGGAAAACGCTGAATGTGTTATGTGCCGACGTATTAGACCGTCTTCTGGTTTATTGAATTAATTTGATGCATTTAACTTATTTTCCATTAATTCATTCAATTTATTTAATTCAAGTAATTGTGAGTAGGCGTGCCGGAAGGGAGGGGAGGGGCGCCCCAAGCGAGCCGCTCGCCATTAAATAACTTAACCAGATTAAATCGATTATTCTTGGAGGTTCCCAGACAGTAGTGCACACTTTGCGGAGCACAAAGCAACAAGTTCAATTCATGGAATTCGTCTGGGGGTCCAGAAAAGAATCACCCCCGACACACACGACATCACTGTTCGGCACAAGCTGCCATGCACTCCAGCGACGGACCTCTGCACGCTCGGGGCGCTCGGCGCTGGATTGCTTGGGATGCAAGGCCTTTTCCAAGCGCAAATTCCGCTATAGTCTAGTTGGTTAGGATACTCGGCTCTCACCCGAGCGTCCCGGGCTCGAGAGACGGCGGCGGAAGTGCTATTGCCCTGGGGGATCTTGGTTCCTTTGGTTGTGTTCGTGTTGTGTGTTTTGTTAGTTTTTTTTGCTTGCGCGGAGGACACGCGCGCGGTTGAAGGGAAACTGTTGAGTGCGTTTATTTACTTCATGTACATGGCTTGTGTGCTGACGCGTTGGACCCATTTTCTGCTTTGTTGAATTAATTTAATTGCTTCAAATTCTTTTCAATTATTATTTTTTATTGTATTTAATTTATTTAAGTCAATTAATTGCGAGTAGGCGCGCCGGAAGGGTGGGGATGGGGGCGCCCAAGGCGAACCGCTCGCGATTGAATAAGTCAACCAGATTAATTCGATGGTTATTGGAGGTTGTAAAGCACACTTTGCTGAACACAAAACAAAAAGTTCAAAATATGGAATTCTTCTGGGGTTCCAAAAAAACAATTACCCCCGACACACACGAACACATTGTTTCGGCACAAGTTGCCATGCATTCCAGCGACGGACCTCGGCGCGCTCGGCGCGCTCGGCGCTGGATTGCTTGGGACGCAAAGTTTGTCAAGCGCAAATTCCGCTATAGTCTAGCTGGTTAGGATACTCGGCTCTCACCCGAGCGACCCGGGTTCGAGTCCCGGTGGCGGAAGCGCTGCTGCAATTGGGGACCTTGCTTCCTTTGTTAGTTTTTGTTTTATTTTGTTTGGTGTATTGCTGCCCTTGTTTGTTGTTTCTGCTTGCGCGGAGGACACGCGCGCGGTTCAAGGGAAAACGCTGAATGAGTTATGTGCCGACGTATTAGACCGTCTTCTGGTTTATTGAATTAATTTGATGCATTTAACTTATTTTCCATTAATTCATTCAATTTATTTAATTCAATTAATTGTGAGTAGGCGTGCCGGAAGGGAGGGGAGGGGCGCCCCAAGCGAGCCGCTCGCAATTAAATAACTTAACCAGATTAAATCGATTATTCTTGGAGGTTCCCAGACAGTAGTGCACACTTTGCGGAGCACAAAGCAACAAGTTCAATTCATGGAATTCGTCTGGGGGTCCAGAAAAGAATCACCCCCGACACACACGACATCATTGTTCGGCACAAGCTGCCATGCACTCCAGCGACGGACCTCTGCACGCTCGGGGCGCTCGGCGCTGGATTGCTTGGGATGCAAGGCCTTTTCCAAGCGCAAATTCCGCTATAGTCTAGTTGGTTAGGATACTCGGCTCTCACCCGAGCGTCCCGGGCTCGAGAGACGGCGGCGGAAGTGCTATTGCCCTGGGGGATCTTGGTTCCTTTGGTTGTGTTCGTGTTGTTTGTTTTGTTAGTTTTTTTGCTTGCGCGGCGGACACGCGCGCGGTTCAAGGGAAACTGTTGAGTGCGTTTATTTACTTCATGTACATGGCTTGTGTGCTGACGCGTTGGACCCATTTTCTGCTTTGTTGAATTAATTTAAGTGCTTCAAATTCTTTTCAATTATTATTTTTTATTGTATTTAATTTATTTAAGTCAATTAATTGCGAGTAGGCGCGCCGGAAGGGTGGGGATGGGGGCGCCCAAGGCGAACCGCTCGCGATTGAATAAGTCAACCCGATTAATTCGATGGTTATTGGAGGTTGTAAAGCACACTTTGCTGAACACAAAACAAAAAGTTCAAAATATGGAATTCTTCTGGGGTTCCAAAAAAACAATTACCCCCGACACACACGAACACATTGTTTCGGCACAAGTTGCCATGCATTCCAGCGACGGACCTCGGCGCGCTCGGCGCGCTCGGCGCTGGATTGCTTGGGACGCAAAGTTTGTACAAGCGCAAATTCCGCTATAGTCTAGCTGGTTAGGATACTCGGCTCTCACCCGAGCGACCCAGGTTCGAGTCCCGGTGGCGGAAGCGCTGCTGCAATTGGGGACCTTGCTTCCTTTGTTAGTTTTTGTTTTATTTTGCTTGGTGTATTGCTGCCCTTGTTTGTTGTTTCTGCTTGCGCGGAGGACACGCGCGCGGTTCAAGGGAAAACGCTGAATGAGTTATGTGCCGACGTATTAGACCGTCTTCTGGTTGATTGAATTAATTTGATGCATTTAATTTATTTTCCATTAATTCATTCAATTTATTTAATTCAATTAATTGTGAGTAGGCGTGCCGGAAGGGAGGGGAGGGGCGCCCCAAGCGAGCCGCTCGCAATTAAATAACTTAACCAGATTAAATCGATTATTCTTGGAGGTTCCCAGACAGTAGTGCACACTTTGCGGAGCACAAAGCAACAAGTTCAATGCATGGAATTCGTCTGGGGGTCCAGAAAAGAATCACCCCCGACACACACGACATCACTGTTCGGCACAAGCTGCCATGCACTCCAGCGACGGACCTCTGCACGCTCGGGGCGCTCGGCGCTGGATTGCTTGGGACGCAAGGCCTTTTCCAAGCGCAAATTCCGCTATAGTCTAGTTGGTTAGGATACTCGGCTCTCACCCGAGCGTCCCGGGCTCGAGAGACGGCGGCGGAAGTGCTATTGCCCTGGGGGATCTTGGTTCCTTTGGTTGTGTTCGTGTTGTTTGTTTTGTTGTTTTTTTGCTTGCGCGGCGGACACGCGCGCGGTTCAAGGGAAACTGTTGAGTGCGTTTATTTACTTCATGTACATGGCTTGTGTGCTGACGCGTTGGACCCATTTTCTGCTTTGTTGAATTAATTTAATTGCTTCAAATTCTTTTCAATTATTATTGTTTATTGTATTTAATTTATTTAAGTCAATTAATTGCGAGTAGGCGCGCCGGAAGGGTGGGGATGGGGGCGCCCAAGGCGAACCGCTCGCGATTGAATAAGTCAACCAGATTAATTCGATGGTTATTGGAGGTTGTAAAGCACACTTTGCTGAACACAAAACAAAAAGTTCAAAATATGGAATTCTTCTGGGGTTCCAAAAAAACAATTACCCCCGACACACACGAACACATTGTTTCGGCACAAGTTGCCATGCATTCCAGCGACGGACCTCGGCGCGCTCGGCGCGCTCGGCGCTGGATTGCTTGGGACGCAAAGTTTGTCCAAGCGCAAATTCCGCTATAGTCCAGCTGGTTAGGATACTCGGCTCTCACCCGAGCGACCCGGGTTCGAGTCCCGGTGGCGGAAGCGCTGCTGCAATTGGGGACCTTGCTTCCTTTGTTAGTTTTTGTTTTATTTTGTTTGGTGTATTGCTGCCCTTGTTTGTTGTTTCTGCTTGCGCGGAGGACACGCGCGCGGTTCAAGGGAAAACGCTGAATGAGTTATGTGCCGACGTATTAGACCGTCTTCTGGTTTATTGAATTAATTTGATGCATTTAACTTATTTTCCATTAATTCATTCAATTTATTTAATTCAATTAATTGTGAGTAGGCGTGCCGGAAGGGAGGGGAGGGGCGCCCCAAGCGAGCCGCTCGCAATTAAATAACTTAACCAGATTAAATCGATTATTCTTGGAGGTTCCCAGACAGTAGTGCACACTTTGCGGAGCACAAAGCAACAAGTTCAATTCATGGAATTCGTCTGGGGGTCCAGAAAAGAATCACCCCCGACGCACACGACATCACTGTTCGGCACAAGCTGCCATGCACTCCAGCGACGGACCTCTGCACGCTCGGGGCGCTCGGCGCTGGATTGCTTGGGATGCAAGGCCTTTTCCAAGCGCAAATTCCGCTATAGTCTAGTTGGTTAGGATACTCGGCTCTCACCCGAGCGTCCCGGGCTCGAGAGACGGCGGCGGAAGTGCTATTGCCCTGGGGGATCTTGGTTCCTTTGGTTGTGTTCGTGTTGTTTGTTTTGTTAGTTTTTTTGCTTGCGCGGAGGACACGCGCGCGGTTCAAGGGAAACTGTTGAGTGCGTTTATTTACTTCATGTACATGGCTTGTGTGCTGACGCGTTGGACCCATTTTCTGCTTTGTTGAATTAATTTAATTGCTTCAAATTCTTTTCAATTATTATTTTTTATTGTATTTAATTTATTTAAGTCAATTAATTGCGAGTAGGCGCGCCGGAAGGGTGGGGATGGGGGCGCCCAAGGCGAACCGCTCGCGATTGAATAAGTCAACCAGATTAATTCGATGGTTATTGGAGGTTGTAAAGCACACTTTGCTGAACACAAAACAAAAAGTTCAAAATATGGAATTCTTCTGGGGTTCCAAAAAAACAATTACCCCCGACACACACGAACACATTGTTTCGGCACAAGTTGCCATGCATTCCAGCGACGGACCTCGGCGCGCTCGGCGCGCTCGGCGCTGGATTGCTTGGGACGCAAAGTTTGTCCAAGCGCAAATTCCGCTATAGGCTAGCTGGTTAGGATACTCGGCTCTCACCCGAGCGACCCGGGTTCGAGTCCCGGTGGCGGAAGCGCTGCTGCAATTGTGGACCTTGCTTCCTTTGTTAGTTTTTGTTTTATTTTGTTTGGTGTATTGCTGCCCTTGTTTGTTGTTTCTGCTTGCGCGGAGGACACGCGCGCGGTTCAAGGGAAAACGCTGAATGAGTTATGTGCCGACGTATTAGACCGTCTTCTGGTTTATTGAATTAATTTGATGCATTTAACTTATTTTCCATTAATTCATTCAATTTATTTGATTCAATTAATTGTGAGTAGGCGTGCCGGAAGGGAGGGGAGGGGCGCCCCAAGCGAGCCGCTCGCAATTAAATAACTTAACCAGATTAAATCGATTATTCTTGGAGGTTCCCAGACAGTAGTGCACACTTTGCGGAGCACAAAGCAACAAGTTCAATTCATGGAATTCGTCTGGGGGTCCAGAAAAGAATCACCCCCGAAACACACGACATCACTGTTCGGCACAAGCTGCCATGCACTCCAGCGACGGACCTCTGCACGCTCGGGGCGCTCGGCGCTGGATTGCTTGGGATGCAAGGCCTTTTCCAAGCGCAACTTCCGCTATAGTCTAGTTGGTTAGGATACTCGGCTCTCACCCGAGCGTCCCGGGCTCGAGAGACGGCGGCGGAAGTGCTATTGCCCTGGGGGATCTTGGTTCATTTGGTTGTGTTCGTGTTGTTTGTTTTGTTAGTTTTTTTGCTTGCGCGGAGGACACGCGCGCGGTTCAAGGGAAACTGTTGAGTGCGTTTATTTACTTCATGTACATGGCTTGTGTGCTGACGCGTTGGACCCATTTTCTGCTTTGTTGAATTAATTTAATTGCTTCAAATTCTTTTCAATTATTATTTTTTATTGTATTTAATTTATTTAAGTCAATTAATTGCGAGTAGGCGCGCCGGAAGGGTGGGGATGGGGGCGCCCAAGGCGAACCGCTCGCGATTGAATAAGTCAACCAGATTAATTCGATGGTTATTGGAGGTTGTAAAGCACACTTTGCTGAACACAAAACAAAAAGTTCAAAATATGGAATTCTTCCGGGGTTCCAAAAAAACAATTACCCCCGACACACACGAACACATTGTTTCGGCACAAGTTGCCATGCATTCCAGCGACGGACCTCGGCGCGCTCGGCGCGCTCGGCGCTGGATTGCTTGGGACGCAAAGTTTGTCCAAGCGCAAATTCCGCTATAGTCTAGCTGGTTAGGATACATCACCTGAGCGACCCGGGTTCGAGTCCCGGTGGCGGAAGCGCTGCTGCAATTGGGGACCTTGCTTCCTTTGTTAGTTTTTGTTTTATTTTGTTTGGTGTATTGCTGCCCTTGTTTGTTGTTTCTGCTTGCGCGGAGGACACGCGCGCGGTTCAAGGGAAAACGCTGAATGAGTTATGTGCCGACGTATTAGACCGTCTTCTGGTTTATTGAATTAATTTGATGCATTTAACTTATTTTCCATTAATTCATTCAACTTATTTAATTCAATTAATTGTGAGTAGGCGTGCCGGAAGGGAGGGGAGGGGCGCCCCAAGCGAGCCGCTCGCAATTAAATAACTTAACCAGATTAAATCGATTATTCTTGGAGGTTCCCAGACAGTAGTGCACACTTTGCGGAGCACAAAGCAACAAGTTCAATTCATGGAATTCGTCTGGGGGTCCAGAAAAGAATCACCCCCGACACACACGACATCACTGTTCGGCACAAGCTGCCATGCACTCCAGCGACGGACCTCTGCACGCTCGGGGCGCTCGGCGCTGGATTGCTTGGGATGCAAGGCCTTTTCCAAGCGCAAATTCCGCTATAGTCTAGTTGGTTAGGATACTCGGCTCTCACCCGAGCGTCCCGGGCTCGAGAGACGGCGGCGGAAGTGCGATTGCCCTGGGGGATCTTGGTTCCTTTGGTTGTGTTCGTGTTGTTTGTTTTGTTAGTTTTTTTGCTTGCGCGGAGGACACGCGCGCGGTTCAAGGGAAACTGTTGAGTGCGTTTATTTACTTCATGTACATGGCTTGTGTGCTGACGCGTTGGACCCATTTTCTGCTTTGCTGAATTAATTTAATTGCTTCAAATTCTTTTCAATTATTATTTTTTATTGTATTTAATTTATTTAAGTCAATTAATTGCGAGTAGGCGCGCCGGAAGGGTGGGGATGGGGGCGCCCAAGGCGAACCGCTCGCGATTGAATAAGTCAACCAGATTAATTCGGTGGTTATTGGAGGTTGTAAAGCACACTTTTCTGAACACAAAACAAAAAGTTCAAAATATGGAATTCTTCCGGGGTTCCAAAAAAACAATTACCCCCGACACACACGAACACATTGTTTCGGCACAAGTTGCCATGCATTCCAGCGACGGACCTCGGCGCGCTCGGCGCGCTCGGCGCTGGATTGCCTGGGACGCAAAGTTTGTCCAAGCGCAAATTCCGCTATAGTCTAGCTGGTTAGGATACTCGGCTCTCACCTGAGCGACCCGGGTTCGAGTCCCGGTGGCGGAAGCGCTGCTGCAATTGGGGACCTTGCTTCCTTTGTTAGTTTTTGTTGTATTTTGTTTGGTGTATTGCTGCCCTTGTTTGTTGTTTCTGCTTGCGCGGAGGACACGCGCGCGGTTCAAGGGAAAACGCTGAATGAGTTATGTGCCGACGTATTAGACCGTCTTCTGGTTTATTGAATTAATTTGATGCATTTAACTTATTTTCCATTAATTCATTCAATTCATTTAATTCAATTAATTGTGAGTAGGCGTGCCGGAAGGGAGGGGAGGGGCGCCCCAAGCGAGCCGCTCGCAATTAAATAACTTAACCAGATTAAATCGATTATTCTTGGAGGTTCCCAGACAGTAGTGCACACTTTGCGGAGCACAAAGCAACAAGTTCAATTCATGGAATTCGTCTGGGGGTCCAGAAAAGAATCACCCCCGACGCACACGACATCACTGTTCGGCACAAGCTGCCATGCACTCCAGCGACGGACCTCTGCACGCTCGGGGCGCTCGGCGCTGGATTGCTTGGGATGCAAGGCCTTTTCCAAGCGCAAATTCCGCTATAGTCCAGTTGGTTAGGATACTCGGCTCTCACCCGAGCGTCCCGGGCTCGAGAGACGGCGGCGGAAGTGCTATTGCCCTGGGGGATCTTGGTTCCTTTGGTTGCGTTCGTGTTGTTTGTTTTGTTAGTTGCTTTGCCTGCGCGGAGGACACGCGCGCGGTTCAAGGGAAACTGTTGAGTGCGTTTATTTACTTTATGTACATGGCTTGTGTGCTGACGCGTTGGACCCATTTTCTGCTTTGTTGAATTAATTTAATTGCTTCAAATTCTGTTCAATTATTATTTTTTATTGTATTTAATGTATTTAAGTCAATTAATTGCGAGTAGGCGCGCCGGAAGGGTGGGGATGGGGGCGCCCAAGGCGAACCGCTCGCGATTGAATAAGTCAACCAGATTAATTCGATGGTTATTGGAGGTTGTAAAGCACACTTTGCTGAACACAAAGCAAAAAGTTCAAAATATGGAATTCTTCTGGGGTTCCAAAAAAACAATTACCCCCGACACACACGAACACATTGTTTCGGCACAAGTTGCCATGCATTCCAGCGACGGACCTCGGCGCGCTCGGCGCGCTCGGCGCTGGATTGCTTGGGACGCAAAGTTTGTCCAAGCGCAAATTCCGCTATGGTCCAGCTGGTTAGGATACTCGGCTCTCACCCGAGCGACCCGGGTTCGAGTCCCGGTGGCGGAAGCGCTGCTGCAATTGGGGACCTTGCTTCCTTTGTTATTTTTTGTTTTATTTTGTTTGGTGTATTGTTGCCCTTGTTTGTTGTTTCTGCTTGCGCGGAGGACACGCGCGCGGTTCAAGGGAAACCGCTGAATGAGTTATGTGCCGACGTATTAGACCGTCTTCTGGTTTATTGAATTAATTTGATGCATTTAACTTATTTTCCATTAATTCATTCAATTTATTTAATTCAATTAATTGTGAGTAGGCGTGCCGGAAGGGAGGGGAGGGGCGCCCCAAGCGAGCCGCTCGCAATTAAATAGCTTAACCAGATTAAATCGATTATTCTTGGAGGTTCCCAGACAGTAGTGCACACTTTGCGGAGCACAGCGCAACAAGTTCAATTCATGGAATTCGTCCGGGGGTCCAGAAAAGAATCACCCCCGACACACACGACATCACTGTTCGGCACAAGCTGCCATGCACTCCAGCGACGGACCTCTGCACGCTCGGGGCGCTCGGCGCTGGATTGCTTGGGATGCAAGGCCTTTTCCAAGCGCAAATTCCGCTATAGTCTAGTTGGTTAGGATACTCGGCTCACACCCGAGCGTCCCGGGCTCGAGAGACGGCGGCGGAAGTGCTATTGCCCTGGGGGATCTTGGTTCCTTTGGTTGTGTTCGTGTTGTTTGTTTTGTTAGTTTTTTTGCTTGCGCGGAGGACACGCGCGCGGTTCAAGGGAAACTGTTGAGTGCGTTTATTTACTTCATGTACATGGCTTGTGTGCTGACGCGTTGGACCCATTTTCTGCTTTGTTGCATTAATTTAATTGCTTCATTTGTTTTTGAATTATTATTTTTTATTGTATTTAATTTATTTAAGTCAATTAATTGCGAGTAGGCGCGCCGGAAGGGTGGGGATGGGGGCGCCCAAGGCGAACCGCTCGCGATTGAATAAGTCAACCAGATTAATTCGATGGTTATTGGAGGTTGTAAAGCACACTTTGCTGAACACAAAGCAAAAAGTTCAAAATATGGAATTCTTCTGGGGTTCCAAAAAAACAATTACCCCCGACACACACGAACACATTGTTTCGGCACAAGTTGCCATGCATTCCAGCGACGGACCTCGGCGCGCTCGGCGCGCTCGGCGCTGGATTGCTTGGGACGCAAAGTTTGTCCAAGCGCAAATTCCGCTATAGTCTAGCTGGTTAGGATACTCGGCTTTCACCCGAGCGACCCGGGTTCGAGTCCCGGTGGCGGAAGCGCTGCTGCAATTGGGGACCTTGCTTCCTTTGTTAGTTTTTGTTTTATTTTGTTTGGTGTATTGCTGCCCTTGGTTGTTGTTTCTGCTTGCGCGGAGGACACGCGCGCGGTTCAAGGGAAAACGCTGAATGAGTTATGTGCCGACGTATTAGACCGTCTTCTGGTTTATTGAATTAATTTGACGCATTTAACTTATTTTCCATTAATTCATTCAATTTATTTAATTCAATTAATTGTGAGTAGGCGTGCCGGAAGGGAGGGGAGGGGCGCCCCAAGCGAGCCGCTCGCAATTAAATAACTTAACCAGCTTAAATCGATTATTCTTGGAGGTTCCCAGACAGTAGTGCACACTTTGCGGAGCACAAAGCAACAAGTTCAATTCATGGAATTCGTCTGGGGGTCCAGAAAAGAATCACCCCCGACGCACACGACATCACTGTTCGGCACAAGCTGTCATGCACTCCAGCGACGGACCTCTGCGCGCTCGGGGCGCTCGGCGCTGGATTGCTTGGGATGCAAGGCCTTTTCCAAGCGCAAATTCCGCTATAGTCTAGTTGGTTAGGATACTCGGCTCTCACCCGAGCGTCCCGGGCTCGAGAGACGGCGGCGGAAGTGCTATTGCCCTGGGGGATCTTGGTTCCTTTGGTTGTGTTCGTGTTGTTTGTTTTGTTAGTTTTTTTGCTTGCGCGGAGGACACGCGCGCGGTTCAAGGGAAACTGTTGAGTGCGTTTATTTACTTCATGTACATGGCTTGTGTGCTGACGCGTTGGACCCATTTTCTGCTTTGCTGAATTAATTTAATTGCTTCAAATTCTTTTCAATTATTATTTTTTATTGTATTTAATTTATTTAAGTCAATTAATTGCGAGTAGGCGCGCCGGAAGGGTGGGGATGGGGGCGCCCAAGGCGAACCGCTCGCGATTGAATAAGTCAACCAGATTAATTCGATGGTTATTGGAGGTTGTAAAGCACACTTTGCTTAACACAAAACAAAAAGTTCAAAATATGGAATTCTTCTGGGGTTCCAAAAAAACAATTACCCCCGACACACACGAACACATTGTTTCGGCACAAGTTGCCATGCATTCCAGCGACGGACCTCGGCGCGCTCGGCGCGCTCGGCGCTGGATTGCTTGGGACGCAAAGTTTGTCCAAGCGCAAATTCCGCTATAGTCTAGCTGGTTAGGATACTCGGCTCTCACCCGAGCGACCCAGGTTCGAGTCCCGGTGGCGGAAGCGCTGCTGCAATTGGGGACCTTGCTTCCTTTGTTAGTTTTTGTTTTATTTTGTTTGGTGTATTGCTGCCCTTGTTTGTTGTTTCTGCTTGCGCGGAGGACACGCGCGCGGTTCAAGGGAAAACGCTGAATGAGTTATGTGCCGACGTATTAGACCGTCTTCTGGTTTATTGAATTAATTTGATGCATTTAACTTATTTTCCATTAATTCATTCAATTTATTTAATTCAATTAATTGTGAGTAGGCGTGCCGGAAGGGAGGGGAGGGGCGCCCCAAGCGAGCCGCTCGCAATTAAATAACTTAACCAGATTAAATCGATTATTCTTGGAGGTTCCCAGACAGTAGTGCACACTTTGCGGAGCACAAAGCAACAAGTTCAATTCATGGAATTCGTCTGGGGGTCCAGAAAAGAATCCCCCCCGACACACACGACATCACTGTTCGGCACAAGCTGCCATGCACTCCAGCGACGGACCTCTGCACGCTCGGGGCGCTCGGCGCTGGATTGCTTGGGATGCAAGGCCTTTTCCAAGCGCAAATTCCGCTATAGTCTAGTTGGTTAGGATACTCGGCTCTCACCCGAGCGTCCCGGGCTCGAGAGACGGCGGCGGAAGTGCTATTGCCCTGGGGGATCTTGGTTCCTTTGGTTGTGTTCGTGTTGTTTGTTTTGTTAGTTTTTTTGCTTGCGCGGAGGACACGCGCGCGGTTCAAGGGGAAACTGCTGAGTGCGTTTATTTACTTCATGTACATGGCTTGTGTGCTGACGCGTTGGACCCATTTTCTGCTTTGCTGAATTAATTTAATTGCTTCAAATTCTTTTCAATTATTATTTTTTATTGTATTTAATTTATTTAAGTCAATTAATTGCGAGTAGGCGCGCCGGAAGGGTGGGGATGGGGGCGCCCAAGGCGAACCGCTCGCGATTGAATAAGTCAACCAGATTAATTCGATGGTTATTGGAGGTTGTAAAGCACACTTTGCTGAACACAAAACAAAAAGTTCAAAATATGGAATTCTTCTGGGGTTCCAAAAAAACAATTACCCCCGACACACACGAACACATTGTTTCGGCACAAGTTGCCATGCATTCCAGCGACGGACCTCGGCGCGCTCGGCGCGCTCGGCGCTGGATTGCTTGGGACGCAAAGTTTGTCCAAGCGCAAATTCCGCTATAGTCTAGCTGGTTAGGATACTCGACTCTCACCCGAGCGACCCGGGTTCGAGTCCCGGTGGCGGAAGCGCTGCTGCAATTGGGGACCTTGCTTCCTTTGTTAGTTTTTGTTTTATTTTGTTTGGTGTATTGCTGCCCTTGTTTGTTGTTTCTGCTTGCGCGGAGGACACGCGCGCGGTTCAAGGGAAAACGCTGAATGAGTTATGTGCCGACGTATTAGACCGTCTTCTGGTTTATTGAATTAATTTGATGCATTTAACTTATTTTCCATTAATTCATTCAATTTATTTAATTCAATTAATTGTGAGTAGGCGTGCCGGAAGGGAGGGGAGGGGCGCCCCAAGCGAGCCGCTCGCAATTAAATAACTTAACCAGATTAAATCGATTATTCTTAGAGGTTCCCAGACAGTAGTGCACACTTTGCGGAGCACAAAGCAACAAGTTCAATTCATGGAATTCGTCTGGGGGTCCAGAAAAGAATCACCCCCGACGCACACGACATCACTGTTCGGCACAAGCTGCCATGCACTCCAGCGACGGACCTCTGCACGCTCGGGGCGCTCGGCGCTGGATTGCTTGGGATGCAAGGCCTTTTCCAAGCGCAAATTCCGCTATAGTCTAGTTGGTTAGGATACTCGGCTCTCACCCGAGCGTCCCGGGCTCGAGAGACGGCGGCGGAAGTGCTATTGCCCTGGGGGATCTTGGTTCCTTTGGTTGTGTTCGTGTTGTTTGTTTTGTTAGTTTTTTTGCTTGCGCGGAGGACACGCGCGCGGTTCAAGGGAAACTGTTGAGTGCGTTTATTTACTTCATGTACATGGCTTGTGTGCTGACGCGTTGGACCCATTTTCTGCTTTGTTGAATTAATTTAATTGCTTCAAATTATTTTCAATTATTTTTTTTATTGTATTTAATGTATTTAAGTCAATTAATTGCGAGTAGGCGCGCCGGAAGGGTGGGGATGGGGGCGCCCAAGGCGAACCGCTCGCGATTGAATAAGTCA
>CATOAN010000048.1:0-20926 GCA_951394045.1 Nitzschia sp. DOCU1 | reverse complement strand
ACACATAAAAGTAGATTACTACCGACTTGCGTAGAATGTGAACACGTCGGGTCGTATCTTAAGCTGGAAACACATGAACCAAAATATCTGCAACCGTCAACAACATCAACCATATAGGCGATATCGGCAGCAGCGTCATCGTCCAAACTTGTGACACTCATATTGTGTAGGCGGCGCGTCAACAATGACGCCGCCCGGCGACACATCTCGCCCGGCGTGCGTTACAAGCGTCAGCATTTTCTAACAGCTTGGTGTTGGTGATGATTTCTTGTTGGTGCAAGTAGCAAAGCATGTTGGAGAGCTTGCTCTTGCATTCTAGCGTGAAGATAGATTGTCAATCCCTATAAACTTCATCCTTAGTGATGTTTCCCATTCTGGCCTTCCTCTCAATGTCCTGGATGATTCGCAGTAGCTTGCTGATCCTCTTGTTTTCCTTGGGGCATGGTGTATCCTCCATCTCGCCTTCCACTTGCTATGGAGAGCCGCCATACCGCCCTCAAAGTCAGTAGGAAACCTGCCTTTTGTGCCATCAAAGTCACCCCACAACTCTTGAAGGCGTGGGTACTAGTCCCGTGCCGTCATGCTGGACTCTCTCGCATGGTCAATGGACTTGAGCATCGTCATGGCTATGGTGGTCGTTTGGTGCTCGTTGTGGTGGAGGAAGAGGGAGCGGCAAATCCAACTCCATTTCGCCAACACCTTCAACAAAAGTAGATTGGTGCATTAGTGAGCGCCCCATGACAATGATGGACTCTCCAAGTCGCTCCAACACTGCACTGTGGTTGGACTCCAGTTCTCGCATAATTTGCTGGTGCGACTCCTGCAGCATCGACTGCAAATCCAACACTTGTCATCTATTTGCATCTAGAGCCACTGCTGCACTCCAGGAAGAATCATGTCAATATTTGCATCCAGTGGGGAGGATGCCGGCTCAAGCTCTGTCTTCATTGTCTCACAGAATGCCTGTACCTGGTAGTGGTAGTGGTAGGCGCCACAGTAGTAGTAGCGAACACCATAGAGCAGTAATATCGAAATAGCCCAAAAGTGCGATATTTTTAGTGATAGCAAAGACATATCAAAGAAGGAATTACCAGGTAATTCGCTCAAAGGAACCAAAAAGAGCGATATTTTTAGTTAACGACAGGCCCATATCAAAGAACGAATAACCAGGTATTTCGCACGACAGGTAGTAAGCTTACCGCAAAATCAGTCGAGGCCAGACATGGTACCTGCCTGCAAACGAGCAACAGTGGCATTTTCTGCTGGATGAGGTACTACAGGGGGCTCTATAGAGTCCTCAGGGCTACTGGCAGCAGATGCTATCAGGGTTATCTTGCAACAATGAACGATGGTGACCACGACGACGACGGTGGCAACTATGGTAGTAGGTATCGTCCGCCGCCACTGCAATCGTGACGGTCATGCTTTTGTAAGTCCCCAAAGATCACCCCCCAAATTGAGTGCCCTCCGGCGAACGACAGCCCGTGTGGTGCGAGGCAAAAGCAAGTCCCGAATATTTCGGAAGTGTGCTACTGACGTCATCAAGGAGGTAATAAGCTGACTTATTCCGGCCATCCGACATGCTCGATTAATTTTGGCGCTCCAATAAGTTGAAATATTGCCCCCCAATTTTAGCCTCGCAGGCAAACGCGGCAAAATTTTTCAGCCCAAAGTTATAATAATTTTCCGACTCACTTTAAGATAGGTCAGATGACATCATGCGCTGTCACTCTGTCTGTCTTTCGTACGTCCTCCCTGGGAGGACTAGAGGACTAATGGGATCAACTAGAACCACTCCTGCGATTCGCATTCCTAACGGATATTTACCCACGAGACTGAATTCGGTCTCAGAGACCGAATTCAGTCTCGCTTTACTACTTACATACCTCTACAGCCGTTGAGTTTCAATAATTTTCTCCATTAATTAATATCTGAATCACATTTGTATTGGGTTGGATTCGGCATAAAAAGGCCGCATTCGTGTAGAGGGAAAGCCGCGCAGATAGCTTTTTGTGAACCAAAAGTGGAAAAATTTTGCGCGCATCATTAAAAATTGGCTCCATCCGAAGAAGACCATGGGCATTGGGGCCATCGTTTCTACCCTTTTCACGGATGCTCCACCCATCTGGCGACATCAGGGTGCGGTAACAATCAACCAGATGGGGTTTGGAAGTTGTCTGGCTTGTTTGGCTTGCGTTTGATGGGTGGAAAAGCCAAGGAAAGTGCCAAATGGCAATGCGTTCCCCAACATCGCTGTTTCTGCTGGAAAGTTGGTGGTAATTGAAAACAAGGGCCCCATTGATGGCTCTTTTCGACCCTATTGGTTGCCAAGAGCAACACTGGACTTCAGTGGAGGAAGAAAGGCTGCAGAAAGAATGCTGGCAGCGTTTCAGCCAAGGATACTCGGGCCCCCCTGATGAACTTGGCGGCTGTCAACTACTGTCCCCATGGTTCACCCCCCTGAAACTGTCCCACAACCATCAGGGACAGTCATGGAAGTAGCTGGGAGCTCGGGCATGGTATTATTTGCATTAGAAAGGGCAGTGGACCCCAAAATGTTGAGCTCCACCTCGCTCAGTGGCGAGAATTTTAAACAACAATCCACCTTTTTGAGCTGTTCTTCATGAGATATGGTGTCAAAAACATTATATCGCCCTTGGCCAACAAGCAAAATCAATGAGGGAGGGCGTTTCATGTGATGGGGGCTGGTGTTGAATTGGATTGTAGCTTTTATATCTACAATCTAAGGACAAAGGCCACGTGCTTTTGCCACTGGATTTCTAGATTGCATGGTGCCCCCTACTGGTTAGAAGGGCTAGTTTCTAGATCAAGACTTGAGGCTGTTTTATTTGCATTATACTACACAACAATCAATCAACATTCAGAGGATTTGGCGGCTGACTGGTGGCCATTCCACGCTTTCACATGCCCGCAGTGCCAGCACCAAAATGTGCATCATGGTTAAGAATGCAGTCCATATCCTTTGCAATCCAATTGAGACACTTGAATTCGATGCAACCAGTTGGAGACATGATCACCAATCAATATTTGAATGAAGAGAAAGATGCGAAAGATGGTCAACAGAAGTGTAAATCCTGCTCAAGGCGCCGACCAACATCCCAAAAAAATGCACATTTCGAGGCGCGCAGCTTGTCAAAACTGGGGTCGTTATGCCCCGAGGAAGCATTGTAGGCGTTCACCAAGGGTTGGGGTGATTGCAGATGCACCCTGGAGCAACCCTGTGTAGATATTGCTTCCCTGAACATCGTATTCAGGTTGAGCAAGCTGTAGATAGTAGAGACTGAATTCGGTCTCGGCCGCCCCTCAACAAATTGCCGACCAAAAGTGGTCTCGTTCGTAGCTATAAAGCAAAATAATCATATACATGTTATATATCAAAATAAAGCTCGACAAGAGTAGAGTTAGAATATGCTGTCTACAGTTTTGTATACATTGAATGATTTTTAGGTATGGTGGGAAGAACCGAGACCGAATTCGGTCTTTTTTGCGGGAAAACATCCGCTAAGATTTCACTGAGATTTCGCGACGGTGAGATGGAAATGTATCTTTTCAGTTCGTATGCTTCATAAAACAAAACAAACACCTTAACGATGATGGTGATGGTGAATTGCTTGTAGTGCTCGTCATTCATATCATTGGAGTTCCAGAAAAACCTCAGAACGCGAGCATAGTCTTTTAATCTTATATCTTGCCTACAAGAGGATATCCGAGCGAACGACCAAGAACGCCGTCCCGGAAATCCAAGAAGGCTTCTTTTCCCTTATTCTCTATCAAGAGCAGGAGATATGGGCTCTAAAGGAAAATCTAAAAAGCGGAAACCAAATAAGAACTATCAACATCAAGATGAAACCATCGATGGGCCAAGCGGCAGCCGCCATGGCCATGCTTCATTGGAAACGACAAAGAAGCCGCCGACAGAGTCAGAAGCCGCACCGTCGAATTTAATTCCGACGGAAAATAATGCTCAAGGAAGGAAATTTCTCACCCAAGACGATGGACAAGCCTTTCACGATTATATCCACGATCATTACCAAGGCTTTGTCCATATTCCCGCCGAAAAAGTGACGCCGTCCAGTTTTCACCAAATGGCCAAGACGGCGTTCGAGCGACTTCGAGATGCCGGCTACTACCAATATGACATTGTCAAAGCTGGAGGAAAGCATGCATCCCGAACATTTGTGAAACGGACGTTAGTAGGAGAACCTGGGATCACTTACAAATATCTTGGTCTTCGACTGTTTGCTCATGCCTGGTCGGGCCCTGGCGTCCTTCCAGTGATGAAAACCATCGGCGATCTGAACGATCACATGATTCGTATGACCAAGCAATATAAGAATCATGGAAAGTGCGATTACAACTTGACTCTCATTAATTTCATGGAACCTTCGAGCCATTCCAAGATCGGATTCAAGGACGAAGCATTTTATGGGATGGGGAAGGTGTCTGTCAGTTGGCATGCAGATTCGTCGCTCGAAAGCAACTCGTCGATTGGAGTTTATCATTGCTTGCCCTCACAGCGCTCGTCAAAATGGGATTGGAGAATCGGGCTTCGTCGAATACCCGAAAGTGGTGAAGATGCAAAAGATATTTCGCCCGTCGTGGCTTCTACAAAGGACGGCGATGCCTACTTTTTGCTTGGTACCTTTAACGAAACGCATCAGCATTGCGTGCTTGCCGGGAGTGAGTCCAATAGGATCAGTAGTACTCATCGTGTGGCAGTCACTAAAGAGGATACATATGACTATATCCATAAACGAGCAAAGGGTGCCCTAAAGCGGTTTCGTCTCCAACTTGCGGGTGACAGGGCGTCCATGGACCCCAAAGTGATTGTCTACTGCCAACGAGTCCTGACGGAGGTCGAGACAGAATGGATCGCCCAGTACTGGTTACAAGGAGCAGAACACGATAAAATGAGAGTGTGGTGGCAAAAGCCTATAAGGGCTTTGGAGGCACTGTGGCTCGCTTTGGAAGAGCTTACGATGCAAATGTATCAACTCTGCGTGAACGAGACGGTCAGTATTCCCAGGCTTGCGTTGAAAGGATTCCTTCTAGAGTTAGAAAGTCGACGATCACTAAGGCAACAATGGGACGAACGTCGTGCTGATAAGATCTATCAGCGCCGTATCCATGAATCCTTTCGCCCAGTGGCAAGACCTACGTTTAGTGAGACGGACCCTACGCGACTGGGAAAGGATTTAAGCCCAGCCATTGCAAAGCTCACTCAAGTGCGACAAAAGCAGCTAGAGATCAAGAAAAAAGACGCCCCGAATAAGCCTGCTGGCGTGAATAGTCCTCCATCGGCCAGGAACGACAAGAAGCGGCATCTCCATTCAAAACAACAGCAACACCACAACAGCAAAGCAAAGAAGCGACGAAGGGACAAGTGACATTAAAGATTGACCCGATAGTATTTTCGCCGTCTTGTTGTAACCTGTATTGTTCTTTTTACATTGATTCATGCTACCACGTACAAAACGTCTCGACGACCGTACTCGACTCTAGCTATTACAGAATAAGTACACGCTCTTTCAGAGCTTTCAGAGGCCAGCACCCTGTGCGTAATTGCGGGGACAGAAGCTTGACTACTGATCTGATCATTGCGTTGTAATTGGAAGTACATAAGGTGATGCCAAGTGTACTGGATCATAGCTAAAAGCGACTACGTTGTAATCGTGGTAGTCTACTTCTGATGGGCGGCGGCGGGCGGCGGACGGGTGGAGAATCCCCAAACGATGTGCAAGATTCGATTCCCCCAATGAATCGAATCATCAATCGTATCGTGAAACGTGGAAGAAGCGGAGTGTCGCGGTCGTGCATATGCCAGCGAACAGCCGCTATCGTCGGCGAAGATGTGCCGATACAGCGCGTTGGGCGACGTGGAAACCCGTCAGTTCGTAGAAATGGTACATGATTGCACGCGGCGAAGGGGAGTGCGCCTGCCAGCGCTCGCAAGTTGAAGAGCACGGCCCATCAAGCTGCTTTATTTCAAAGGGGAGAGCCGCGGCACCACCCAGCACGAAACACGCGGCAGCAGCGAGAGCGCGAGAAAATCGCCTTGCAGCGGAATACCGCGTGAGAACGACTGGTCGCCGCGTTCTGCTGGCGGCCCATCATCATCGGCTCGCCTAAACCGTGTTTCCTCTTTCCTTCTCTCACAACTTTGGTAGGGTCAAGAAACCTTACCCAAAGTAGAAAGGAGTTAGCTTATTACAATCCACAACACCAAGTAGGAAGAAGTTACCCAAGGTCAAGGTTAACTTAACTTTCTATTCAAACGAGAGGAGCTCCTTTGTCACACACTTCCACGAGCCTCGCCGCATTCCCGTTTGATCACCGCTCGAGTTGCTGTTTGTTTTGAATGCAGAAAGATAGCTGCCATCTGGAAAGACCCCAGCAATACGACGATGCCTTTCACTTTTATTCGGATGCAAGAAACGTTCCCTTAAAGCTTGCAATGGCTGACTGCAATAACGCTATGATGACGGTCTCGTCTACCTCGGCGTATGTGCTTGCCACGGCCCAGTTTCTCTCTACCATGTTACTAGAACGTTCCGAGCTCCTTGGCGGTGCTACGGACCATCCTTCTAGTATTTCCAATGATAATGGGTGGGGTGGGAAAATCCCTGCCTCGTCTGCGGACAAGTCGGCTCCCTTTGCCATTCAGTTAGCAGTCTGCACCGATACACTCCCCTATCAGAGCGAGGCGACCAGCGCGGGTCAAAGCGAAAGTAACAGCGAGGAGGAAGAAGAAGAAGAGATGAGGTTTCCTCATTTCTTGAGCTCCAACATCAGTGTCGAAGACGATGGGGACGACGAGGACGCCATGTTTCTGTGTTTGACTAGCAAGTACATTGTCTTGGAGGAGTCCATCCCAGGAACTGCCGAGTCTAGCGTCTCATCGGGTTACGATACGGACAGCGACGCCGAGGATAGCGACGATGATGAGGACGAAGACTCCTCCAAGTATGAACTCTTTGAAGATGTTTCGGTATTGACAGCCGATAGCAGCAGTAGTCAAGTGGTTGAAGACGCTGACGATAACTCGGAATCGGATGAGGATGATAGCTCGTGCGATTCTCAAGACGATTGTGATGCTACTGAGGCTAAGGATGATTGTTCTATTCCTAACCACGAAGACGACGGCAAAGACCTCAACGTGGAGGTGCCAATTCCAGACGAGGACTACTCTTCCGATGAGTATCTCAAACTATTCGAAGTTGCCCAGTGGCAAGTCGAGCTCCCGTTCCTCGCAGCCATTGAGCCAAGTGCAGTCATTGCGCATGCCACTGAAGACCCCCGCTTGATGACCTTTCTGCTAGACTTGTGTGCTAGAAACTCTGGCTGAAGCAAGCAGTGGAAAGGATTTCGCAGCTGAACGCGCGAGAAATAACACGCCTCAGAGTTTGGGACTAGAGGATCGTTCCATTGGCAAGATCTGGCAGTACAATGTGTGTTGCAGATTTGCCAAGCGATACCACCATTCTTACAACGGAGAATATGTCTCCGTTCCAAAATACAAAAAACGCCCTTTGTTGTCTAGCCGACGCATGGCGTCGGCCGAAAAAGAAAACACAAGCAAGTTGTTGAACTGCTCACAAGATGAAAACCTAAAAAGGCAGGTCCACCGGCGACAAGGCCAAGAAATGAAAAACCATAGGAATAGTTACACCATACGATCCAATGCTTTTGTTATAGTCACACTCCACTCGATACGCAGTCTGAGGAATAGAGGGAGAAGGTTGTGCCCTATTGGCCTCTGTAGCGGAGTGGTCGAAAACTCACTCGACCAGAGTCAGTCGCAGTCGTGGTGGAAAAGTGAGATAACGCCGTGCGTCAGTTCGTTCCTAGAGCAAGAGTTTCAACACACGGTCATTGTATCTACGCTAGTCGTACTCCTCATATCGTCCTTTTGATGGAATAGAGTAATATTGTGAGCCTTTTAGTCACTGCTAGGTTTAGAATTGGTTTGGCACTAATATGTACAGAATGTTGCCTGGCGTTGTCGTAACGCAGAAAGGCCGAGATCGCCTTAACCCAACCAGTGATATTGGCAAGGATTATTACATTTGAATCCGCCAACAAAGTGCGCCCCCCTCCTGCTCAAAGTTACATGGCTGGAGAGGTATATCCCCGTACATGCCGACTACCGGCGAGGAGAGGCTTACTTGCCGTACTCACGAATCTTCCATTCGTTTTCCTTGTAAGTAGGGAACCCACCAGCAACGGCAGTGACCGAGGCGGACTCACCCGGCATCCAGGCATATCCGTCCTTGAATCCAGGAATGGAATTTCCCATCACGTCGTTGGTGCGTCCGTAGACCGATGGCAGGGCCTGACGATCTCCGCATTTGTTTTCCATCAGAGGACTGACATTGGCACTAGGACCGTTCGGGCAAAAGATTTTGGAACCCTCCGTGTTCATGGGTGCGATTTCCGCAAGTTGGGCTCTCAGGTCTCGCGCCGAGCTGACTTTGATCTCGCCCTTCTTCATTCGTTCGTCCCAGTCCTTTTCCCGGCGGGAGTAGTCCGAGTATTTGGCCGACGCCTCTTGAGGTGCGGCAGTAGCGGCTGCTACAAAGGCAGCGGCAAAACCTGCGAATGCTTGTCTTCGGCTAACAGTTGAGCTTTCCTCATTAGACATCGACAAACCAGTGCTCGGTCGGCTGGAAGTCGGCGCCATGGCAATTTTTAGATAAGGAAGTCTCTGTCAACGAAAATTGTGATATGTTGAAAGCCCGCATCTCAAAATTTCACCGGGACTTTTTATCCAGTAATGTGGATAATTTTTTGTTCCAAATGTCCTGCAAAGTACTCTAGAAAAAAAGTATGTTATATTTGTAATGTTATATTCGTATTGATATATAGTAATCTGGTCTGTGCGACATCGTTGGGACGGTCTTGAGGCACATGTGTCGAAGTACGACCTATTGCAGAAAGTGCAAAAGGTCGGTATTACGTTTGTTGTCGCAGGAACCATGCAAAAGGCTGAGCAACATTCGCATCTCGACCTTTTGCGGAACGTGCAAAAGGTCGGTAATACGTGGCAGGGACTGTGAGGATGTTCTTGTCTTGTTCTTTGATAATATTCTTCCCTGATGTGTCTCCCATATCAAATGTTGTAAATCTTCGATTGACTGAACAAAGAGGCGTCCGTGGAAAGGAATGACGATTTTGATTATCTTATGGGTGCTGTGGGGAGGGTGCTAATGGTATCATCGCGCGTGTTGAGGAAAACGTTGTATTGGGCAATAATGTTATCAAGGGTTTCCTTGTTTTGCTCAGAAGTGTTCATCCATGTGAGGATGTTCTTTTCTTGTTCTTTGGTATATGTCACTTTCCTGTCATTCCCGTCAAGATATGAGGTCCAGGCGTCTCTCTTGTTGGCCATCATGAAAACGACTCGATGTCAGAGGACACCAAGAACCATGGATGAGTCCCTCTCCCAGGCGATAGAGAGCATTGGAAGGAATCCGATCGATACTCCGTCGCCATGTATCTGCGAGGGGGGGGGGGGGACCAAGGGAAGCAACAAGCTTGGTGTGGAAGAAGTAGGTGTCATTTGTCCTGGCAATGATGACCATCGTGAAAACGACTGACTCGACGTCAGAGGACACCAACCGTGGATGAGTTGCCCTGGTTGGCGCAGTTCATATTTTCCCTCGTAGTAGAAATGCATATTTCCCTCTAGGAACGTTGTTCGAATGGCTGTGGAATGAATTTCAGAAACATGCAAGCGTCGTGGATGACCTTGGATCAGGAAGCAGCAAGTGTGAACGGCCATCGAGCCACATATCGCGTCGATGTTGATTGTTGGGAAAGACCTAGCCACCAATCGCATCTCAATGATCCAGTTTAGATTTTGTCAAAGGGGGAATCTCTTGCTACAGGACGCGACTGCGATGGTGTAGACTGGCATATGCCGTCGGCAAAGATTTTATGACCGGGGAGGATGGTGGCGCGACGCGACGCAGCAATCGGTTGTCGTCGGCTCCAAAAGTGGCAAGGAAAGGCTAACTTGGTGCCTCTTTCGTGGAATATCCGAAGCTAGTAGTAGCGGATCTTGTCCAGGAGCGACAAGAAGGAGGACGCGGCGGAAGTATTCTGATTACGGCCAATGACATATCGGCACCGATTCGGAGCATCGATTCAACAGAGCAGATAATGCCGAGCTAACAGGAGTAGATGCAGATTTCCAGGCAGCAGAGTCAACGCCTCAAAGTCGAAAAAGCTTTATCATTTTGAATCATCCTGTTGAGAGGGATTGTGGACAGGCGACCATTTCGTTGATGATGTTGTCGTCGGTCGTTGGCATGAAAAAAATAGGAATTTCAATGACCGACCATCAGCTATGCCAAGTCAGACGCTGGGGCGAAGCGAACTTCAAGCCTTGCTCGCGAGAAAAACAGCCGGAAATAATTCGCTGCCATCTCTGTGTCAATCCCGAACAATTTATGACGTCATCGTTTTCTACGGTAGTTTCAGTACTGATCCACACACAACGGGGAGCTAGCATAGCCAATGACAACGCGGCGAACAGTGGCCGGCCATGATGGCCCCAAGTACGTGTTCTCAAGGTTTCCCGTAAGGTAGATCGCCTCTTTTCCCGCGCTTTGGATTTTATCAGCGCACCACGCGCTTTCGAATGACACAGCGATGATGGTGTCTTGTCGCCCGATCTACTCAGCCAAACCCTGGCGCCAGATGCACACCTGCTCAGTCAGAACATCAAAAGAGTTCGAAAAATAGGAATTGCAAGTCAGCGGACAGTCATTATTACTATTTCCAGCTATCAATCATCACATTGCTCTTGTCAAAATGAAATTTGTTAGTTCTGCCATCACAGTCCTTGCTGTAGCGTCCTCGGCGGCAGCCTTTGCCCCCGTCCAATCTACCCGTGGCCATGCTGCCAGTGTGTCAGTGCAAAGCTCGCTGACGGAGGCCTTCGAACTCGGAGCCATCGAATCGGAAGTGAGTGGAGTTATAGCTGTCTTTTGTGTGGGGTCTTGGTGGAACGTCTATGGATAGTTCTCACTTATCATTCATTTGTGTTCTTGTTCTACGTGTTATAGTTGAAATACAAGCCTGGAAAGGCCAATACGGCGTTTGCCAAGAAGTACGGTCATTTGGTCGGTGCTAAGATTAAGACGGTAGGAGAGGCATTTGCTGATTTCACGAAAGAATTGGGATACACTGTGAATGCCTTGTATAAGAACATGGTGACGGATATTGTAGGAACGACGCACTTGATCGTCGTCAATGCGCGATTCCAAAAGGATCCCCTCTGGAGTTTGGGACTTTTGACTTCCTTGGACCTTTTGCTCAAGAATTACCCCGAACCAGAGGTGGGAGCAAAGATCGTCTCGGCGCTCTTCAAGAGCGTGGGTTTGAATGAGGCAGAAATCCGTTCTGAAGCCAAGATGATCCAAAACTGGGCCGAAGGAAAGACCAAGGCCGACATTGAAGCCGCTCTTTCGGGTGCCGATACGTCAAGTCCTTTGGGCAAAATTGCCGCTAGCGTCAAGGCGGAAGAATTTTGGATGTACTCTCGCTACTTCGGAATCGGCCTTCTTAAGATCATGGAGATTGTTGGAATTGAAATGGACAAGGACGAAGTTTACCCTGTCATGGAAAGCTGGATGTCAGAGAAGTTGGGCAAATCCCATATGACGGCATGCGTAAGTACTTAATCGTTGCGACGTTTTCCACGACGGGGGAATTGACGAGTCATTCGTGATATTTCTGACATTTTTTGCCTTTTTACAGAATGACAGCGACTTGTACTTCAAGGTCAGGAGCAAGCTCGAAATGATGGAGACGATGATGAAGGAAATTGAAATCCGTGAGAAGAAGAGAATGGCCGAAAGACTGGAAGAAAAGGCCGAACAGGCCCTTCGTGCGGCCGTACGGGAAGAGAAGATGAAGGCCGAAATCGAAGCCGAGGCTACAGCCAACCGGGAGCGTGTCGAGGCTGAGTAATTTTGCTCGTGTACACAAGGCTACCATTTCCTGACTCTCGACTGTTTCAGTGGAGAAAGAACGTCATAGGACTTTGGGAAATTGAACGCTTGCAAAAATAATAGATTGTTTATTTCATAATGTGTTTCTTGGTCTCTGTGGTTTGAATTGAGTTCTCTGCCGGATGCAACCTAGTCGGCTCACAGTGAAAATCGAGGAGGCGCTTGTCGACTGCACAAGATGCCTTGACATCAAAACAATCCTCTATACTCTATCGGCCTCTAGGAAGTCGCTTTGGAATGGCACAATCGGCGATACTTCTACTGCTGTTGTAGCTTTGTCTTCCTAAACGCCGAGCCAAACTTTTCTTCTTCATAGCTATCCGCTTTTCGCCCCGTTCGATGACGTGCTCGTGACGGTACGTACAACAAATGACTTATATATCTACGTATGTACCGATATGTGGTATGGTACAATGGGGGACCACTATGGTCCAATCGTGGTCGAATTGGTCGTCAAAGAGACGGATGGGCGGCAGGGCGGTGGAACTTGCCACACCCATACAAACGTCAGTCTTGCGTTTTGCTTTCCATCGTTCTCGATTGGTTTATTTCATCGATAGAGCGTTGAAAGCAGCCTTGCAGAGGGAGACGCGGCGGGAGCACCGAACAAAAAGAACAAGAGCCCAACTTCTCGAAAGTATAACCCAAAAGCAAGCAAAGACTACGCATCAAAGATTCTAGATTCGATCTACTCTGTTTCTTGGTTCTGATTGTCCTTTTCGTGATCTCGTTATTATACATTCCACCTTGTCGAAATCTTCATCATGAGAGAATCAATTCAGACGAAGCGTGAAAGCGCGACACAGAACACTTTGAGGTTGCGAAGATTATATGGGGCTACTACCCTTGTTGCTGTTCAACTCTTATTGCGTTCCCAGAGCAGTGTGGCATTTTGCTCTCAGTCAGGATTCCGCCCCTCGTCGTTGTCACCGTTGTTTGCAACCGACAACAACCCCGACGATGAAATTACGAGACAGTTGGCGCGCGCAAAAGAGGTTCTTGCCATGTCCAAGGCGAAGCTGGAAGCCAAGCAATCCTTAGCTTTTGATGACGACGCAGAAGGACAAGCAGGTGCCAAAGTCCCATTTTTTGCGACGGCCGCGCCGAAGAACGCTGGAGACAAAAAGGAACGAGTCATCAAATCAAAAAATGGTGATGGTTTATTTACGACTGACGGTGATCTCATGGCTAAGCTCTCAGAAGCGGAGGAATGGGAAGTACGATCACTACTAGACGTTTTTGAAAATGAGAATAAGAATCCACACGATTCGCTCGCTGATCGGGATGTTGCCGCAAGTATTTTTGGGTTGCAGAGGGTTCTGCAGACAGAGGACTTTCAAAGGATTTTTGACAAGAGAAACCGATTCATTGGCGAACAGTAGGTAAGGCGAAGACACTCAGCTTTGATCAAGAATGCAAGCTAATTCTATTCTCGACCAGGCAATCGTCCCTACCGGTATGCGGATTAACGACGCCGTCTGGCTTTAAAAAAGTATCGCCTGGAAACCCTCTAGCAGATATCGATTACATAGAATGACGCCCATATCCAGTGACACGGACATTGCATCACTCATCCCGCATTGGTAGCAAGTCTCGCGCATAGTCCTCCATGGCCTTGGCCATTTTTAGATCCTGTAGTCAGGCAACAACTAGTCGAATTAGGCGAATGCGGCATAGTGGGCACGTTGCCCCACCCTAACAGTGACTCACCTTAATCGACACGCCATCACAATCATGAGTGGTCAATGTTACCTGGACTCGGTTGTAGACATTGAACCATTCTAAGGCGCCGAAATAAAAAGCGGATGAGCCCTTTTCTCCAAGCACGGAATAGTTGTTTCAGACCGCGAGCAATTACCTGGGTGATGATCCATTTTCTCTGCAAGGAGAGCCGAACGAGACATAAACGACCAAGCTTGACTGAAATCGGCGAATTCAAAAGTTTTGGAGATCGCACTTCGTCCCTCCACCTGTGAGTGTTAAAATGAGTTAGTACGATGAAAGGTCGTGCACAAAAATGGCACTTGACAGAAATTGGAAGTACCTTTGTCCACGGAAACGGGGTTCCTTGCGACAACTTGTTGAGAGAAGCATCGATTACTTGAGGGGGAAGAGCCTCCGGAGTAGTCGAAAGATAGCGCCCAACATTCATTTGGAGACTTCGGGGAAGAAATTTTGAGACCGCACGCGGCCGGCTCTTGGACAACCGCACCATTTTTGAAGCAATCATTGCGCCAACACCTTTCGAGCCTCCTTGGTTGTCGCTGAAAAATTGGGACGTCGTGCACTCTTGGGATTTTGTTCCAGTGCGGTCAGTGATACCTGTTCAAATAGTATTCGGGTCCTCAAAGTATACAAACAGTCGCATCCTCAACAATTGACTTATATGCAAGTCTTCAATAATGTCATTGCCGAAAGTGGTGTCACGGGCCTCTTATTTCGAGGATTTATGCCGATGGTGGCATTCCTCGGTTTTATCGAGGTGTCTTGCCGGCTCTTTTGCAGGGTCCCTTGTCGAGATTTGGAGATACGGCTGCCAATACGGGCATTTTGACTCTGTTGGATAATTTGGAGGCTACCCAAAATGTCAATGTGGGAATTAAAACCATCGCCTGCAGTGTCGCAGCAGGTACCTTTCGTATTTTTCTCATGCCGATTGATACAGTCAAGGTACGAAACGAAGAAACGAAAAGAAAACAAGGGTCAGAGACCGTTTTACTCGCCCGATTTTTCGTCGTCGTCGTCATTGTTGCTGTCCTGCTGTTTGCTTATACTCTTGCACTCGTTCTTTTCACTCATGTTTATAGACTACCATGCAAGTTACTGGAAAATTCAGTGACGTTGTCACCAAGGTCAAAGTGGCGGGTCCTCTAGCATTGTACAATGGATCCTTGGCGGCCGCATCGGCCACTTTTGTCGGACATTATCCTTGGTTTTTCACTTATAATTTCCTAAGTGAAAAGATCCCCGAACCCAAAGATGGACTGTGGTATGACCCTCATTTTGGCTTGGTCGGAACGAGAGGCGGCTCGATATCTGGAAACCTACAAAAACTTGGACGGAAAAGACGCCTCGAGTATCCAAAAGCGAGAATCCAACAATTTCCAAGATCAAAATGCCGATTTCATGTCGGCTTGCAAACCGGTCAACAAGACGGATGCTAGCAATCTGTTGAATCATTTCAGTACGATCCAAGCCGTGGCGGCCGCGAGCCACGACGAACTGGCCTTGTGTGAGGGGTTGGGGCCTGTCAAAGTTAAAAAGTTATACGAAGCGCTTCACAAGCCATTTTCTAAGCTTCGGTCGCAGGTAACAAAGTAGATCTAGCTCTAAGCCTCGGTCAAGAGGCAATCTCCCACAGTAATAGTAGCACTATACTTGTTAGAGATATTGTGATACCACGCTTGCAGGTCCCCCATTTCCCGTAGCCCCGGTTATCCCATGGATTGGCGGCCCCGATGACCGTCCAATATTATCCCTGACGTTGACTTCCAATCTTCCCGAATCCTACGTCACCCCTTCCATACTAACCGTCGAAGTTAGTTGCACTTGCGTCCTCTGCCCTGACACGGCGACGGTCACTCGTCTGTCCGCTTCTTCTCTAGTAGGCAGTATCCGATCGAATGGATCGAAGGGATCATCTTATTTGATGGAATCGCGTGCCGTTTATTACTCCCCGTGATCCCGCACGATACTACATCATCGACCATGATCTTCTAGTCTTGGTCTTCGATAAGATCCGCGGTATCGCCTTCCCAGAATAGCAATGCTCGCAACGTTCTCCAAACATCGCTGTATCCCCAAGCTTTCGACAAAATATCCGCAGGATTCTTCTTTCCGGGGATGTGCAGCAATGCCACGATCCCTGCTGCAACAGCTTCGCGGACACGGTGATATGATAGAATCACATGTCTCTTGGTGAGCTTGGCGGATGGATTCGACGCGCTATCAACCATTGTCTTGTTGTCGCCAAACATGAACGATTTTCCCTGGACTGGGACGCCGAGATATCGTAACGTCGTCCTTAAGTCGATCACCTGTTCGGTGGCCTGTCGTCCGGACATGAACTCGCTGCCGTACGTAGCCATCTCAACTAGCGGTTGCTTCTTGGAGAAGTAATCGATAGGAGTCTTATTCACAAAATGGAGGATTCCCGTTACTGACTTGCCTGTAGTCATGTCGTGACAAAGGTTAGCGTCGAAGTACGTTGTAGTCACAACCGGCTTACCCAGAGGTTCTGGCGCATCATCCGGGATTAGCTCCTGTACATTGCCATACACACTGGTAGCCCAACTGTGCTCTGGGATCGGAATCGCGGAGAAATCCGGAATGCCTGTTCTGAAACGGATCGCGCCATTTCGCATTTTCGCCAAGTATCCGTATACCCTCTTGATTCTCTCGAGATGGCCTTTTCTGGGCGCGGCTCGGAAACTCGAAAGCGTCATTACCGCTGTTGCGATATCAAAACGCCCCAACGAGATTACCCATTGCGCAGCACCTATCATCGATTGATACTGCTTGATTCCTTCTGCACCCAGCTCTTCCAAATCGTCAAGTTCAGGATGGTCACCTTGCATTAGGGGCGAATGGAACTTTTGGCTCGGCTTCGTACCAAACAATCGTTCGTAGGTCTCGATCATTCGCTCGATGTATCTCTTAGGCGCCATGCACAGCACTCCATCTGAATCACGATAGAAGTCGGCTCCTAGATGATAGCTAATCGGGCCCGTGCCCTTCAATTTGAACTTGTAGCGGTCGGATAAGTCGTTGATAATTTCTTGGTTCCGTTTTGACAAAATCGCGAGATCGTCAACATATCGAACGATGTATTCCCAGTGATCTCCATTCTTGCGCATCCAAATATCGGCCTCCGCTCTCGATGGCATGAATCCCATTTGCTTTAGGACGTCGCTGAGCCTTTCCCACCACATTTTTCCGCTTGAAAAAAGTCCGTACAAAGCCTTGGAGATGATGAGAGTGTGACCCTCTCTGTCTCCGAACTCGGGTCCGGCTATGACGTACACCTTTTCGTCCGTCTTCGCTTTGAGGTAAGCGTTGCCTATATCAGTCGTCCAGACGTCGAGGCTGTTTAATTCTGCCAGGAATAGGCAGAGTCTCAAACCCCTTAAAGAAACTACACTCGAGTAGACCGACGAGATCGGCGTGGGGGCTTGGTTGCCATTGGCTACCAACCGTGCTTTCCTCTGCAGATCGTGCTTCACGTCGTACACAATGTGGTACCAGATACGCTTGTAACCACTGGGTCATGCTCCCTTTCCGCAGTCCTTGAAAGTTTCGTATTCATCTATCTGCCCCAACTCCTTCAGTTCGGCCTGACGCCATAGGTCGTTGCCGTTCTTGCGGTCCAACTCCATGGCATGCTCATGGTTTCGTGGGACCTCTACCCCAAACTTGTAGAGAGGTGCGGTCCTAAACGACTTGAGTTTAGCTTGGTTAGCCAAACGAAGAAGTTTCTTCTGGCGCCTAGCAAGTCGAGCAAACTGCTTCCAACCTTCCAGATTGAGCAGGTTGTTTTCACTTGCATAGATAGCGCAAGATACGGGGTCGCTCTTGGAAATGATCGACAGAGGTTCATATGTGACCTCCCCGTTTTCCCAACTGACTCTCACATTCCATCTAGATCCTTTGTAGTTTGGATCCGTGTGAGTAAGAGGACCTTGGTGGGCGTCGATTGATCGAAACTTCCAAACTTCGTCCGTTCCATCAGCTTCTTCGAGTTTATCGAGGATCTGATTGTAGGTCTTGATTTCCTCGTAATGTCCGTCTGAACTGACGGCCTTGAAACGGATGACAGCGTCGTTGGCGTTAACTCGCCTCTCGATGTCGTCGAGAGCTTCCACGATTCGTAGTCGAAGTCGAGTACCGTCTTCTGCCGGAACCGAAAGGTAGGTCCGGCCTATGATATCCTCTGGGTCGATGACCGCCATGGGTCAATCGCGTCGATGGATAAGATTCGGTAAGTTTTCGTTGTCGGGTTGCATCCACTCCGTCGTCCCCACCAGGATCAAAAACGACATGGGGATCGGCTCCATCTTCGAGCTCCCCGTTATCCAGCTCATTGTCAGCTGGATTGTCCTCGGCGCCGCGAGCAGCTTCTTGTGCCTCAGCAGTGGCGCGACGATTGACGCCATCTGAAGCCAACCGGATGCGGGAACGATAGATAATCTGTTTAGTATCTGAAGTCAGTATTTTATAGGTCATGGGATGACCAACTGTCTCCGAGAAACCAACGAAGCGACCCTCGATCTCATTCCCAACAGATGGGAAATTTCCTCCCCGCGCTTCGATGCGTTTCACAAATACCTTGTCCCAGAATGCATAGCGAGTAATCATGCTAATATCTGGAGTATAACCCAACAATTTCTCGTAGGGGGTTCTCCAGTCCAGCGAACCTCGCGCCAACCTGTTATTAATAAAACAAACGTATTCCATGGCAAGGAGCCAACAATATGGAGGTGCATTTGTAGTGTTAAGAACATGTTGTGTCGCCCGTTTGATAAGGCGATACTGTCGTTCGGCTGGGTTTTGGTGGTGTTGGTGTGGTTCACTTTGCCACTCATCGATACAGAGATGGCGCAAGAGATCCTTGACTCGCTTACTTATTTCAGCTTTAGCGCGGTCACTCACCAAGACATCCATGGCTCCCCGACGACGCACATTGTCCTGAAGGACACGAATGAAGTCACCATCGGTGTGCACTCCATAAATGTCTGAGAACTTGGTGTCGACGCCACAAAAGAACTGGGCAGCTCGGCAACCATTGTCCACAGCAGGTACATCACTGTAGATTGTATCCGTGGCAACGGGTTCATTGCGGCGGCGAACATTCAGTGCCGGGAATGGCACACGGATAGTGTTCGTAATCGGTCCTTCGATTACTCCAGATCTGGCAAACTGTGTAGTGGCCTGGAAAGTCCGGGCGATCGTGTCCTCACTTGCGTTCAAGAAGAAACGACGATAGCGAGAATAATCGCGATCGGCCGGGCGGATTCGACGCATAGCAACTTCCAAAGTTGTCATTCCAGGATAGAAACAAAAGTCATCAGAAAGAAAAACTTCTTCGGGGACGAGTTCAGATTTCATGAAATCTAAATTAGCAGTTAAATGCCAATTGACTGAAATCGAGGTCGGTTCTTCAATAGGGTCTTGCTCTTCATAGGACAAGAGAGGAGGTACATCGTCCTCTTCGCCTTGGTACCATTCGTCGTTCGTAGATTGGGCCAAGTCGTATTGACTAGGATCCCAGTCGACATCTGAGGTCAGAACAACGTGAGGCAGGTCTTCCCACTCTTTATTTGTGTAGGGCCTCATCGGGAGATAAGGGAGACCGTTTTTCATATCAAGGGGCATCATGTGACCCTCAACGGTTTCGATCTCCTGTTTTCCTCCGCAGGCTACCACCTTGTCATCCACACGTTGACCAAACGTCTCCATCTGTAGCGACGAATGAATCGTACTACTACCGGGGATCAGCGCGTACTGATGCATGATGAAAATCACCTCACCACGCTTGGTAGGAGAGACGCCTCCGGCAGTCACAATCTTGAGGTCGTTTAGCTCATGGTTGTCCAGACCAGAAACGTTCACGCGGCGATCAGTCGTAGCGATCACTCGAACGTTATCACCAGCGATTCCTCCATTCGCTCCCCGGTCTACCAAAGACATGGAAGGGATCCAATTCGCCCTCGAGACCTTGTAGTTAATGACATGAACATTAACTGAAGTATTGATCTTGAGACTCTTCTTGTTCTTCAGAGCCACCTTCTTCCAGTCATCGTTCTTCTTTGCAGAAGAACCACTCGACATCATGTTGGCGATATCGAGGGGGTCCACATTCTTCCTCGACGACGCCATGTTGATGAGCATGTCGAGATCATACTCATTGTCTCCTGGAGTAGTCTCGCTAGCGGGCACATCCTTTTCAACTTCATCTTCGGCTTCAGTTTCTTGCTCAGTAACATTTGCACGATGGGCAGGAGGTTGAGCAGGGCTAATCTTCCAATTCTGCTTAGCCGAAGCCTCCTTGTAAGCAAACAAGATGGCACGTTTGCCTTCATCCGAGATTTGGTCCCATGCCTTTTGGTCTTCGCTTCTTAGCTTGTACCAAACATCCTTTGGCATCGCAGGACGTCTCGGCTGGAACCGATTCCTAGTTCCCGTGTTAGTGATGAACGCAAAATAGTCCATCTCGTCATCGAAATCACCGGGCTCATCCTGGGTCTCTTCATAGCCTTGTTCGTCTAGGGCGTCGCTCACATCAGAAAGATTCACCGAACGACTGCGCGCAACCTCACGACGGGCTTCTGCTCTCTGTTGATCCAACTTTGTAGCCACTCTTTGGACAGAACTCAAGTATTGCTCGTAGCTACTCGAAGCCATACCAGCACCCAACTGATAGAAGTCGAAATCATCCAAGTGCGAGAACTCCTTATGGGAGAATAACATCGCTTGGAGGGCATCCTTCTTCTGGTCATCAGTGTAGTAAGCAGAGGCAGGGGACAGGGCTTCGTAACGTCGGAACAAGTCCAACCAATTATTCAAGAAGGTCAAGTAACTTCCTTTGTAATCGGCAGGCAGACGAGTCTGGGTGATCTTCTGATTAAGTTGTCGATGTTCCATGAGCACTTTCGCGGAGGACTCCACATGCTCAACGTATTCCTTCCAGACAGCTTGCGCATCTCTCGTACTTTCATATTTCTTCACGAGAAACTGACCTTGCGAAGTCAACAACTTGGCATTAAGAACATCATATACGAACTTTTGTTGTTCCATGTAGAGATAGAATTCATCGGCTGATTTTGCTTTGTACGTAGGATCGAAGATATTCTCAACACCGTGAGATGCGGCTGTGGATAGCGTGGCGCGCT
>CATOAN010000047.1:0-15799 GCA_951394045.1 Nitzschia sp. DOCU1 | reverse complement strand
GGAAGGTCGAAATGGTGTCTACATGGCCCAACAGGGCTACCAGGTGACATCGGTTGACTTTTCTCAAGCTGGCTTGAGCAAGGCTGAAGCCCTCGCAAAGAAAAAGGGGACATCGTTAATCACGGTATTGGCAAATCTAGGAGAGTACGACTTTGGAACCGAACAATGGGACTGCATCGTTGGAATCTTTTGCCATTTTCCACCCCCCATTCGAAGTAAAGTACTTCAATCCATTCCGGGGTCTCTAAAGGATGGTGGGGTCTTATTGATGGAGTGTTACACTCCAGATCAACTCAAGTACAAGACAGGAGGCCCGCCGTCGCCTGAACTTACTTACACATCTAGTCTGTTGTCGGAGGCATTCGCAGGCAAGCTCTCCATCGAACGCAACGAGGAACTTGTCCGTGATGTCATTGAAGGCAGACTTCACACAGGAACTGCTGCAGTAGTGCAATTTATTGGCAAGAAATAATAATAACATGGATTCATAGTTAAGTGACCGATATCGAACTACTGCCTATTGAGAGGCTATGAAGCGCACATGAGGTACCACCGGTAGCAACATCTTAGAATTGTACACGCCATAGCTTTGAGTTGGCACGACGTAAAGACTCTAGGCGGTATAACACAGAATCAAATAGACCTGCTGTTTCCGGATGAAATGGCGACGTGTCGACTCGATTTCGAAATCTTGCATCATCTCTAGAGACGACGGAAGAAGTCGATAGTCGACGATTATGTTGAATCTTCAGTCTCTATCACATCGTTTTGTTTCTACCAGTTCTGGAGTAGTCACCGTTTCTATTGTTTCATGCCTCGGAGGCAAGCTGTTTCTCCAGAGCCGCAACCTTTGCCTCTAGTGCCTCGAGTCGGGGGATAATTGCCGCCATAGCCGTCTCAGAATACTTTCCCAATACATCCACTTCCAGGTTGACCTTGTCACCTTGGAGCTTGCTGGGGATGATTATTTTCTTCTGAGTATACTCGACCAGCATAAAGCTAAACCATCCCTCATCTACATTGACATCTACCACTGTCAAGCTTGTTCCGTCGATTGCGATAAAACCCTTCGGCACAATGTATCGAAGCAAGTCCGGATCATCAACAGTTATTTTGTACCACATACTGTCGTTGTCAGTCCATCGCTCTCGCACGGTCCCAGTTCCATCCACGTGTCCCTGCACAAAGTGCCCTGAATTTCGTCCACCGATTTCGCTGGCACGCTCCAAGTTGACGGCATCTCCAGCTTTCAGGGATGGAAAATATGTTCTTCGCAAGGTTTCCGGCGCCAGACCAACTTTGAAAACTTTCTTTTCTTGATCCAACTCAGTCGCTGTTAAGCAGACACCGCTGACGCAAATACTACAACTGGGAAATAGAAGTGAGTTTGAAGAACAGTATTGAATAGGTCCGTCAGAAGTGGCGCTTACCCCAAATAGGCACCCTCCATGACCACGTTGCCCTTGACCACAAGTTCCGTCCCTTTGCCTTGGCTTCCATCCCAGAGAGTCATATCATCTCGTTCTTCCAAGGACACAACAGTTCCCATTTCTTCCACAATCCCGGTAAACATCTGTTGAGAAACCGAACGGCGTTGGTGGAAGCTCATCGGCACAAACGCCGAAACCAGCAGATGACGTACGCCTGATACCATCAAGACCGTTGCCAAGGCAGAAAGGAGTTGTATTCGAAGATTCATGCTTTCTGGACAAGATCACGGTTTCAATTCGTGGAGTTGGTTCAGCAAGCCATCGGTTGTTTGATAAATGGCACTTGTGGTTGGGGGGTTTGAGGTTTGATGTGTAAATTCTGCGTCATCCGCCGATGATATAGGTGTATTTTTGGGTGGATCTCGGCCGGGGGCGACCAACAACTTTGATTAGTTCGACTTCTTAATTGCGCTCAGCTCGGCCCAATCCACGCAGAGCGAATGGAATGAAGTGACGTGCTCTCTTGGAACTCTCTAAATGGTGATTGACAAGACATATTTAATACTGGTTCACGAGTCGAGTCGCAGCGTTCAGCGCATACCTGGTATTATGTACAAGGGGCGCATGGGCTACTTTGGTTTGGCTGACGGTCGTGCGCGATGGAGCCCGGCGTGAGGGGTCAATAGGACGGTTTTGTGTGGCTTTGCCAGATAAAAGGACGCCCCTCACGCCGCAGTGGAGGATCACTTATTGTATGGTTTGAATGTGGTCGTGGGTGCACTTTGGACAGCGTAGGTGGAAGGTTGCAAAGTGCATTTGGTGTGGCTCTGCCAAAAAAGCCGTAAAGGCTTGTGCTAAACATAGGTGTCTAGGTATATAGTGTAAATCATGATAGAAGTGCGTAGATATAAAATTTTAGAGTGTTTTCGTTACTACGGTAGTGTGACAAATAACCGATTCAAGTCTCATGGATTTCAGTGGTGTATCAGGTGGGATGGCGACGGTGGGAGCATGAAAGCGGTGCTTTACTGTGTAAATTGGTGCCTACTAGCTAGGTATGAAATTTCCTGTTTTCGTTAGAATAACGAAATCCGACTGAAGTCATGGATTTAAGCTCTGGAACTGCCAATGGTGCCCGACTGGCGCGATGACCGGCGCCATATTTTTTTAGCGCCTTAAACTGTGTTTCGCGGTAATTCGGTTAACCGCCTTGGCATGTTTTTGGGGCAGCTCAAGAACTTTGGGATCCGCCACCAAAAACTTTGGGGCAGCCCAAGAACTTTGGGACGGGAGCGTGAAAAACGGTGTGTAGTATTTGGACCGATCCTCTTACATGTATGTCACATATATGCGTATGCTTACACATATGCGTTGGCGTCGTTTCCTCCAACAGTAGTATTAGGTTGGATGGCGAGGGTGGAGAGCATGAAAAACGGTGCTGTAGTGCGTAAATCAGCGCCTACTAGGTATGAAATTTCCTGGCCTGTTTTCGTTAGAATAACAAAAATCCGATTGAAGGCATGGCTTCTTTAAGCTTTGTAGTATAAGGTTGGATGGCGACGGGGGGAGCGTGAAAAACGGTGCTGTAGTGCGTAAATCTAGAGAGTATCAGCAGCAAAGCCTTATTTAAGTAGCCGTGCCTCTGGGAGGTTCTGTCGTTAGCTGCCTAGAAGCCAAGAGTTAGATCGTCACTCAAACCTTTCTTGGCTTGTTCTTGAGAAGATTTTCGTATTTTCTTCCTGTAACCCTAACCCTAATTCCAAGATCCTTTTTGTAGCTCAAGTTTGAGTTTGGCATTTTTTCAACCAGGCTAGGGAGGTGGGAGCTTCAGAATCTAGAATTTGCTCGCCAATCCAACCAACCGAACACATCGTCCGTATTCTAGTTGATGGAAAAAGCGTACAAATCTTTTATGTATTTATTTAAATTCTTTTCGTCGATTTGATCCTTGGCAATACGCTGGCCAAACCGATCGTCGCGGGTCCCAAAACTGTCGGCTATGTACCACCTATCGTCGGGATCCTCGTCGAATTTGTCTGAAAGGGCAGCCTTAACATCTTCATCGGTCAAGTGCTTGTAGTCCAACATTCGGCCCATCTTTCCCCGTTCGACAAACTTAGGCTTAGCAGATTGCCTCCAGTCCTCCGTAGTACGGGTCTTTTCGACTTGCTGCAAAGTCAATAGACCTCCGAGTAATGCTGTCATTTCACGTCCAGTCAAACCAGCCTTTTTGAAGGCGTCGCGCACTTTTTCATTGGAACGCTTGTCCACGGGAAGAGCCGGATTCAACTCGATTCCCTTCCTCTTGTCTGGTTCCATACGCCCCAGCTGAGTGGGAAGGATGGGCCCACCAATCGATTCAATAGCTTCGGCGCCAGCGACAGCCAGCTGGTAGAATGCGGACGCAAGTCACCCGAAGTTC
Source organism: Nitzschia sp. DOCU1 (assembly GCA_951394045.1). NCBI lineage: Eukaryota > Bacillariophyta > Bacillariophyceae > Bacillariales > Bacillariaceae > Nitzschia > Nitzschia sp. DOCU1. The sequence goes on along the minus strand of CATOAN010000047.1, from coordinate 11,947 downwards.
TTGATCTCCATACGATACATTGCAGGATCAAAGAATACTTCGGCGTTGGCATTTGGTGAAAACTGAGTTTCACCCAACACACCAAACGCGGCAGCACCAGGAATAGCTTTTCCGAAATCTTGTTGGTCCATGGGGAGGCTTGTTGTCATTCCCAACCTGTTGTCAAGTTGGAATCCTTGAAATGCGTCGCCTCGTGTCACCAAGACAAGGGCCATAAACAAAAATATCTGCATCGTGGTCCTCTTTGCTTTCAATGAATGTCAAAGAAAGGTGCAAAAGTGACCGTCGTGAGATTGATACGAAGGCAGCGACGTTGTGACAGTGCCCCGACGATCAGCCAAACACATCAGACGACGGAACACCGAAACGCGCTTCCAGTCAAGAAGCTTGGAGATATCATTCCGACCCTCTTGATTGCTGGTGAGGATGCCCCCAACAAGGCTGTTGCCACGTCGTTGGTGTGCTTTATCATGAATGAATCGACAAATGGTGACACCATTATTTACTGTGGTAGTCATCCATTTTTTCGTCAAGATAACGAAAATACGATGCCACGTCAGCGTCTAAGATTTGTCACTAACGACATCAGTTGTACGTCACACCTGATAGTACGAATCCAAAGATAGAAAAACTTAGTATATTTTTTTTAGAGTATTTTGACAAGACATTTCCGAAGAAAACTTATCCTCATTACTGGAGAAAAATTTGCAAACTCCGAGAGTACTTGCCAACTCGTAACATTACATTTTTTTCATTACCTAAGATAATCGGATATAACTTTTTCCATCTCGATGACAATATGATTTTCTCAAGGTCTCACACGGGCATACAGCAATACTGCCTTTGGGGATAAACCCACTGCGGCTCCATGATAGCTTTCTGCATCAAGAAACGCTACAATCAATATTGCATGGAGGCGTGAACAGTTGGCTTTCATTTGTTTCATTCCACAAAATAGAATTGTGAAGATGGGTTCGACTAGAGCTGAAGCATACGGCTCATCGGGTGGTTCTTCTGCAGGCTCGACCACGTTGTTGTCAGGAGCCGGTGATTTCGAGAAATCTTCAGATGGTAATTCAATGGGGAGCACCCAAAAGATCATCCTGGGAGTGGGCATCTGTGTAGCACGTACGCTACTTCTTGTTCTCAAGTGCTACTGCATGCGCCGTAGACGGTCGCAGCAGATCATTGCTGGATCTGGCGAACCTCCTCGGTACGTTGCCGCCAGTCCAGAGGAGCGTCGCAAAGCGCTGGCAGATCTATTCAAGAATACAAACTGTCAGACTGAACTAAAAGGCGAGGACTTCAGGCCCAGGAGCGTTTTTCTCCGCAGATCGACGATTCGAAGAGAAATGGGGGAAACATCGATGGGGTCTTCAGAACTAGGCAGCATGATTCTGGTATTGTGGAAGGAAGATCGGAAGCGGTTGCCAAAACCATCACAGAAATGTGCGGTTTGTATGGATTTTTACGTGACTGGCAGGTGATACGATTGCTTGGAGTCAAAATTGTGACCACGTCTTTCATCAAGACTGTTTGGAACGATACTTTGCAGGAACTAAAACGGAAGAGCTTCCTTGTCCGTGCTGCCGCACCGATTTCATTGTTCCACAAAATGGCTTGCAACTACCTGACAAGCAGGAAGAGCTGGATGATGGTCACGAAACTCCTCTGGAAATGGTTAAAGAAGCCGATGAGGAAAACCAAGAAGCAAACTAATCGGGTGGAATCAACTTGTTGCTTCTTCACGAGGGCCGTGTCTTCTCTTGTGACACCCGGATCGCTTCTATTTTGCCTTTCGGTCCGAATCGTGCTGGCTACTGCTGGCTTCCTCTTTGTTCTGCCCAATAAATATCTCATTTCTGCCCAAGTACTAGTATGATGGCGTAAGCTCATCACACAGCCCAAACTGTAAATTGCTAATTTCTCCTTTCTATCAAAGCATTAATGCTTTGCACTGCGTCATGATTTCGACTCGTGGTGGTGGTCTCGTCGAGAGTCTAACTTCTAGCTAGTACGTAGGAAATGCACCAAGCGGAGCTGGTCCTCCTCGTTTCACCAGTGCTGCTGCTGGTGGTGTCGTAATGAGTCCTCCTAGTAGTACCTGTAGTAGTAGTTTGCAGACAAGATATTGTAATCAACGTTGTAGCTGAATTAGCCATTGTTGGATTGGACACTGTGGTTACTTTTCGCCGCTCACAAGATGATGCAATCATTGCATTATTAATTCTTCGTAGATAACATAGCAAAAGTACTAGAGAGAACAGTTCTATGATAGTAAGTATCCGCCAAGGCCTTGTATGTATGTCGGCTGTCATTATGCTTCGACGTCACTCACACGTCAGCGAGCTGTCCCAAGAGAAAATCCTCAGCTTAATTGTTATATTAAAAATAAGCCTCTCTCTTTTATCCAAGCGGTCTTTCTGCTCCCGGCATCGACATCGATCATTTGGTGTCCAGTAGTCGTAAAACATTTAGGGCGATTTCGTTTGAGGAATGAGAGCATCACATTTATGGTTTATTTTGTCATTAAGGCTTTTTCTGCCAGATATCGTTCTAGGGCACTTCATTGCAGTATGTACACTGGACACCCGCAATGGTCGTGTTGCAGCTTACCTGTTCGGGTTGGGGCTTTCACAATTCGGCGGGGCTATTCTCAACCTGATGTTTTACTAAAGAACCCTTAACTCACCCGGTTTCCGAGTTCATAGCTTACATGCATGCCCTTGCCTTCTCGAAGCGAATTATGACCAGAGTAAAATCCAGCGAATATCGCGTCGTGGCATGATGATATCGGTTACTGGCATATGCAGGACGTGAAATCGAGCACAAAAAACAAGCATACAGGCATACCCATATCATAGCTGCATCGCTGGTCTGATCTTTCATTCTCAAGCAGCAAACGTTCTATCTTTCCAGATATTCCTCCTGAATTCCACTCAGTAATAGCATCAAGATGCTTTACACACTTCAATCAGAAGAGGCAAGTATTAGAAGCGGGGATAAATCACTGTCAAGGCACATAGAAACTTGGGGTCCACGGACGAAGAGTTATGTAGGCGGTGATGGTTGGAGTCAGCTCTCCTACGACTCGTCTGAGCTGGGAAATGTAGCCAGTCCGTTCGATGATATCGGTTTCCTAGCGGGTGGTACTGGAGGAATGGATACCGCCACCAAGAGTACCATGAATTTAAATGCCACCACCGAGCAACCTACAAATCCAGCCACTCCGTCTCTCGGGGCGTTTCTGGAGACAACAAAGTCCGACGGACTACAAGCCATCGAAGAACAGCCTGCGATGCAGCAGGATATTAGCCGACGAACGAGTCGACGGCTAGACAAGACAATATCGAAACGAGAACACTTCCAAGATGAAGAAGCATCGCTGGCGTTGTCAGCTGCCATGGCCGGGGGCGACAAGACCAAAGGGACTCGAAATTTGTTCGAGTTCTCTAAGGCTTCTTTGGGACTATCAGTATTAAGTGGGCCAAAACCCAGACCCAAAAACAACGAAGATTCCAAAAGTTTGTTCGGGGCATCGAAGAGTAGCGTTACCAAGCCGAAGGGAAAGGGACATGATAGCTCAAGGAGCTCATTCGGGTTCGGAGCATCTCGCAATTCCGAGGGCTCCCGGACAATCGGTTCAAAGTTCTCCAGCATGATGCGGTCGAAGAATGACAATAATGACAAATTGATGAAATCAGAAGAACGCGTCACTATGCTCGAGTCTGAGAACCAGCAGTTGGCCAAGGAGAACAACCTCTTGCAGGCCAAGTTGGCTGAAATGGCGGATCTGGTTGAGAAACAAAACGCTGTGAAAGACTGGAGAAATATTGAGGAGCTGGCCAACTCAACTGCAGAAATGTGGAAGTATCGATCAATGTTTGTATTGGCGAATCTGGAGGTCGAGCAACTGAAGTCGCAGCTTGCTTCTTACGAGCACCTTGTTGAAGCCAAGGAACGATCTATTTGTAACCTCGAGGACGTTCGAAACAAGCAAGAAAAGCGAATAGGCTATCTCGAAGTACAATGCTTACAGAATGGAGTCGATATTGCCGAAGAAGGCTCTGTGGCTCCAATCAAGCTTATCGAAGAAGCACCCTTGAAAGGTGACGATGACGATACTGGTGACAACGAGAACAGCTTTGCGAGCTTCCAAGATGATGATGATGTTCCTTTCAGGATCGATTACAGCCCAGCCCAACTGGAGAAATTAATCAAAGCTAAGCGTTCAAGGGACGAAGACAACGACCACCTAGGAAAATCGAATCGCTCCGAGAGTTCGAACAGTATGGGTGTTTCGGATCTGAGCGGACATGATGAGCACAGTGAAGGTTCTCCCGACGAGCCAGAGACAAAACAGAACTCATGGTTGGCTCCTACAGGAGGCGAAGCACCACGCTCGTCTTCAGTAAAGGTCAAAGTACGCAGCAATGATGTGAATGCCAACGGCGTGGCCCTCGAAAACTACCTTGCAGCTGCGGAGCCAAGGCAACATTGCCTTGAAACCGGCACCTGGGATCCAACGAAAATGCTCGACTTTGCAATGACATCTCCACGAGACGTGGGTGTTATTCCGCCCCCTCCGCCGCCGCCACCATCAGCAGACCATGTACATAGTGCGCCAGCTCCGTCAAGCCGAAAATCGGCTCCCGGAGCGTCGACCGTTGTTTCGCGCTCTACGCGCTCCAAGTCTCCTGGAATGCGACGAAGACTCAAGGACCCACGAGGCGAAAATGACCCTCTGGGATCGGTTACTGTCAAGGGAGAACAGGGTGCACGACGATCCAAGTCGCCAGGAACCCGCCGACGTCTCAAAGATCCAGCGGCAGCAGCAGCATCAACTACCGCTACTACTCTGGCGGCATCGTCATCGAGCCTGAGTATGGGGTCGGGCCACCGCCGAAAACTCAAGGCTGCCACTTCCTTCAGCAAGGAAATGGATCGAACTTCGTTGAGTCACGGAGATAAACCTCGCAGGAAGCGAGATACAGGCTTGGATGCGGGCAGTACTCACTCACTTGGTCGTGGCAGCGCTCATCGTCGCCGTCAACGCAAGGAAAGTGAGTTTGACCGTCAGACAGTATCGACCGCGTTGGAAAATGCTCTCGGCCGCTCGTTGAATGTCTTGGATATGGACGATGATTTTCTGCACTTGATTGCTCCACCCGGGGCTAGCGTGTCAAAGCCCGTCCTCGGCAATAAAGACTTGGATGCCAGCGTTTTGGTTCGCAGCAAAGCAAGCAAGGAGGAGGATATTGGGTTTGCGGACCTCGATTTGGATGCTATATTCAAAGAATAGACTATTTATAGCAACGCTACTATACAAGAAAGTTCGTTCGCACAAGTTCACAATGATACTACTCTGCAATTCTGCTAAACGTGAGCCACCTCCTTTCTTGTGTTATGATTATCTATGCTATCAAAGCCTGTTTGTAGGAATTGCAGGAGGAGGCGGGGGAGTAGCACTATAGCACCGATGTTTGAAGGCACCATAGCCCTCACAGAGCCAGCTGACGTACTTGCTTGTCTTGGCCACAGCTGCTTCAAAGGCACATATGCTTTTGCGCTGATAGAAGATACTCGTGGTGGTGTCGCTGGAGAAACAAGCGACAAAGGACTTGTCTGCATCCGTTGAAGGATTGTGAGTGTCCTCGTGCAACTCACATTCACCTCTCAAAACATGAGTTGCCCCTTCGAGGAAATTGCTGTGGTGAATGATCTTGGAGAACTTCAACCGGGCCGGAAACACCTTTGGAGCACGACCACCCAGCCAAGGAAGCTTGCTTTGCCCAAGAAGCCGGGATGCAGCAACGAACGCATGGACGTAAGGTTCATCTAGTGATCGTGGCTTCAGGGCTGGTACTGGACAGCCGGACAGAGTATCTCGCGAGCCCATGCTCTGTGTGGTCGTATAGCCAACGTTGACCAAAGGGCCAAGCAGTTGCCTTTTGACCTGACCAGAGGTATGATGCACAGACATTGTCGCTAGAGTGTCCTTGATGTTCTCGAATGGAAAGTCTTGTGCACGGAAGGTGTTCCAAACCACCAGGAAGTCGTTGCGGTGATTGCAACCAGGATTGTAGTAGGACACCTGGTAGTCGCGGCAGCCTTCAAGGATTTTGTATGATTGCGACAGTGCTTTGACGCAATGTGGTACAGCAAGATGCTTTGCCACATAGACTTGGTAACAGTTGCGACCAAGACGTGGCACCACATGAACAATCTTGCGGTCCGTTTCAAACACAAACAAAGCTAGACGAGCGCAACTGTTTGGGATTGTCCAAAACTTGTCGCTAGCTTTAGAAACGGGTTTGATTGCTGGAAGGACACATTCAAGGTCAGCCTTCGCAGTAGCATCAGCCTTGAGGACGGCCTTGAGGTCAGCCTTCGCAGTAGCATCAGCCTTGAGGTCAGCCTTTGCAAGAGCAGCGGCAGCGATAGTGGCAGGAATCGCGGCGGCATTGTTATTCGAAGCAGGAAAGGCGTTGGACGGAATAGAGGCGGCGGCGTTGTTATTGGAAGCAGGAATCGCGGCGTAATTCGAAGTAGGAATCGCGCTGGCGTTGTTATTCGAAGCAGGAAAGGCGTTGGACGGAACAGAGGCGGCGGGGTTGTTATTGGAGGCAGGAATCGCGGCGGTGCTGTTATTGGAAGCAGGAATCGCGGCGGCGTTGTTATTCGAAGCAGGAACGGCGTAGGACGGAATAGAGGCGGCGGCGTTGTTGTTGGAAGCAGGAATCGCGGCGTAATTCGAAGCAGGAATCGCGCTGGCGTTGTTATTCAAAGCAGGAAAGGCGTTGGACGGAATAGAGGCGGCGGCGTTGTTGTTGGAAGCAGGAATCGCGGCATAATTCGAAGCAGGAATCGCGCTGGCATTGTTATTCGAAGCAGGAAAGGCGTTGGACGGAATAGACGGAATAGAGGCGGCGGCGTTGTTATTGGAAGCAGGAATCGCGGCGGCGCTGTTATTGGAAGCAGGAATCGCGGAGGCATTGTTATTGAAAGCAGGAACGGCGTTGGACGGAATAGAGGCGGCGGCGTTGTTATTGGAAGCAGGAATCGCGGCGTAATTCGAGGCGGCGTTGTTATTGGAAGCAGGAATTGCGGCGTTGGCGTTGTTATTCGAAGCAGGAACGGCGTTGGATGGAATAGAAGCGGCGGCGTTGTTATTGGAAGCAAGAATCGCGTAGGCGTTGTTATTCGAAGCAGGAATAGAAGCAGTGGCAAGACGACAACCATCGCTCACGGGCCCAACATGTTGGACACCATTTGAGGTAGGCAGAGTCGTTCGGGCCTTCTTTCTCCTTGGGTTGTCAGGGTCACGGTCATCATCATCAACAGGATCATCAAGTTGTCGTTTGGCTGCCAAAACAATAAACGGTCGCCCCAAGAGATACTCGAGGAAGCGAGAAACAAGAGACATAGCCACATGAATGGCAACCAATTCGAAAGAAGTATTGGAATCCATGGCAAAGTCAGCAATAAACCGGGAGAATGATTGAATAATGGTGAATTGTTGTGTTGGTTTGGAGTGAATTTTGGAGAGGAATTGGGCAAATTTTGGTAAGGTTTGGGGCCGCAAGACCATGATGGAATGCAACATGGCCGTTCAAGAGTCTCAACAGACACTTTGCGACGGTTCTGCTCACAAGGGACGGTCGTGCGCACTCAACAGATGGAAGCACACTCGAAATTTAGGCGGCAAATTTTGGTAAGGTTTGGGGCCGCAAGACCATGATGGAATGCAACATGGCCGTTCAAGAGTCTCAACAGACACTTTGCGACGGTTCTGCTCACAAGGGACGGTCGTGCGCACTCAACAGATGGAAGCACACTCGAAATTTAGGCGGGCTGTCACTGAAATTTGATGAAATAAGAGTAAAAAGGAGCCATACATGATTCAATCGTCCTCGGAGACGTCTGAGACGTTGTCATTGATCTAAGTGAAGCAAATGTACATACGCACAATTAGTGGATGAAATTTTTGGGGAAGAGGCGGGAAATGGGTACTTACAACATGGTTCTACCGGAACATGAACGAGGGGGGGAGCATCAAGGGGTATCATCGTCTGAATGATGATGAGGATGATGAGTAATGCAATGATAAGACGTGCTCTAGAGAATGATGGACAGGCGAGCGTCGCTTTTGAATTTGAAAAGTTGGGAAAAAGACAGGCGCGTAAGCGAGGGTCTTCTGTAGCTATGACGGTGGTCGAGGAATCAATTTGGGGGGAGGGGGGTCTGTCCGTCATCTGTCCGCCAATAGGTTATGAGTACGCCGTTTGCGGTGGCGTTTAGTCAGAATCCTCTCTGGGACTCACATCCTACCAAAACATCTCGATTCGGGCGTGCACGCGCGCGCGTACGCCATGGCAATGATCGACACATTCGAATGCCAGTTAGACCCATCCGAACAACGAAAAGACTGACGTATGTGGCGAAAACGACAAAGCGACAAAGCGACAATGCATCATGGCATCGAGATGCACTTTGATTCACAATCGGTTGTCATCTTGTCCTTCCATTTGCTGCTATCATGCCAACCTTCAATGCAGTTCCTCTTCATCCTACGCTTCAAAGCGCTTGAAAGAAGCTGCAGTTCCAGTCGACACCGCCGGTGTTGCTCTCTTTGCGTCCAATTTGGAGCAGCAATCCAGAATTCAGCAATTACAATCTCAATAGGTCGGTTTAGGACGTCTACAAACTACTTGTGCAGGCAAACGACGCAAACGACGCAAACAACAATATGAAGAAAGGAATGCAAATGCAAACAGCATTGCCGGAGTCACAATTTCGGAATGGCGCTCTCAACTTCCAGGGGCGATTCAACGACGGGTTGTCCTTGCATCGATGAATGGATGGCCTTTCCGTCCGAAAGCCGAAAGGAATTAAAGTGGCATTGCACGAGGTCACGTCTGGTCCGCAGTGAGGGAGTGGCAAGGTGCAGCTACCTTTGCAATGTGCTCTTCAAACGGCTACTACTTCGGGTGGTAAAACTGGACGATACTTGGCTAGTAGTTTTTGGAACATGGATCCTTACGAGACTTGGCATGGCGTTGTCAATCGATACTAGAAGATACTATGCCCATGAAGCAGGAGCAGCAGCGACCAGATGCCTGCCAACGATCATCCAACAAATGCAAATGACAACGCCCGTGCCTGGTTCCTTTTAATCTCTACTTTCAATCCATTCAAATGACAACCGACTTGCCATGGTATTGAAACTATTGAAAGATGAATCACTACGATTGGCGATGCAGTCATTATTGTCGATGCCTTGCATAAGTTGCTAGTCCATCATGACGAATGGGCTTGGCAACGATTGAAACGCATGGAGCGCCTTTATCCTTAGATACTACTATTAAAGCAGCGGAAGTGGTAACGGCGCAATCTACCAAAAGCCAGGCTCGCTCCCAGCACAATTCGGATGTCGATGGGACGATTTGCGGCCTACATCAACAAGTGGTAGGAGGGTGTCGCCACAACAAATATAATGGAATGGGACAATACATAGCTGATACTACTAGCTAATAGTAATCATCATTGTTGCTGCTGATAGTACAGTTCTTTACTATCCTGATAGAAAGAACAAGAACATAGAACAGAAATACATTTTTTGATTCGTTGTCTTGCCAGGTTTCAAAATGTGATGTTGTGCACGCACAATGTATACAAAGCCATTGTCGTGGTCACGGAATACACCACCTCCATCTTCAACAATTCAATTCAAAGACTAGCAAACGTTCTTGTCAGAACACACCAAAGTCACATCTAGCGCCTTTGCCCATGCTTCTGGCGGCATCCACTTGTCTCGGAATGTTGCATTGGTGGCAAGCGATTTCAAATGTGGCATGGCATCCGCTACTACACCGTTTTGGGTGCTTAGAGGGCCTATGAATTGAATTCCTTTTGCAGGATGGTCCATTGATATGTTTTGGAGCTATGTCTAAAAGCGATTCAATTCATACAGCCTATTGATGAAGATATGGTGATCCAACCATTGCCATGGTCAATGCAACGAATTCATTTTCGTGTTGTTATCATGCAAGAACAAGTTCGCGCCCGAAAATGTGATGCCAAGATGGACTACTTTGATTAACACTATTCGTGAACCAAGGGCAGTCACGATTTTGACATGTTTCTACGGGATGTGAGTCCCATAGACTCGCCACTCTACTCTAGAGTATCCTCCTCCTTGGCACCATTCTTATCGCCGGCCATGACTAGTTAATACCCCTCGCAACTGTTCGGCTCTCAAAACGTTGCCGACAACACGACGGCGTGCAGTCACGGCCTTGGTTGGTGAAGTTTTGCTACTACTAGAAACCCTCTCTATCGCTTCAAAGATATAGGCCGAAAGCATCCCTGCTACTACTATCTGGTTGGGATTCTTCCTTCAGCAATAGTATCTCATTCAAAAATTCGCCGTAGGCATAGCAGACAACCGCGCCCTGTAGGTCCTATCACATCATCACTTACAAGGACACATGAACAGAAACAAAAATTATGATTGTACATTACTTGCGTTTTAACCAAGCAGTCTAAACATACAGCGAACGTCTCTTTTGTTTCGACGCGACGAATCGGAGCCCGGCAATCTTGTCGGTAGTCGACAACCTGGTCGAGCATGCTTCAGCTTCAGTATTAGGGAATTCATCCTGATCACTTTCATCCTCACTACTATCGTCTTGTGCGACAGTCTTCGTTTTGCGTTTGTCGTCGGAAACTCCGTTTAGATCATCGTAGAGCTTCTCCAGGGGCTTGAGGGCGGATGAAGCAGCCCACGAAATCCAGCTTTGCTCTGTACCGACACTGTCTCCATCGCTGTCGTCGTCACCGTCATCGTCGTCACGGCGCTTAGGACTACGGTCCGACAAGAAGTTACCAAGGGGTTTGCCTTTGAGCTGGCGACCAGAGGGGCCTACACTTGATTCACGACGTCTGTTCGGAAGAGAAGATGACTCGGAGTCATTCGTCCGTCGCCTTCCATGACCCATCGAAAGCGAGCGTTGCGGCTTTCTCGTGGCCATGCTTCCATCAACCTTCGAATCTTCTCCGTTCTGAGCGCTGCTACTAGCGGATCCGCCACCAAAGACGCTAAGAGACATTCTACGGAGGGGAGTGGCTGTAGGCTTGCTAGGAGCTTGAGACCGTTCTCGTCCACGTTCGATTGCAGCCTTCTTTTCACCCTTTGCATGTCTCAGTTTTGGAGGGGCGCCGAGCGACGTTGATCGAACAGGCGTCTTTCTAGCAACAACTCCTCCAGGACTTTTGCTGTTTGAACGTAGCCCGCCGCCATTCTCTGGTGGAGGAGGCGGGGGCGCATTGGACCCTGCATATACGTCTGACTTCTTACCTCGTCGCTTGGGCTGTGAGGTCGATTTGTTTGGAGTCGAGTCGAGTGACATTGATCGTCTGTGGAATTTGCGAATCGAACTCGCTGATTCGCTGTCGTCGTCATCAGAGGCGACTGGGATGGGGTAATCCTGTTGCGAACTACTGTCGCTTTGGTCGAGAGCAGAGAATATCGAGGACTTTATGACGTCGCGTCTGCGCTCCGATTGTTGTTTCTTTGCGTTCTTGCAACTCGGCAGGTAAGACTTGGACTTGCCACCGATGCTTTTCATTGATTGGCTCAAGCTGGTCCTAAGACTGCCCCCAAGCTCATCGTCACTACCTAGTATTTCATTACTCATCAGCCCCATCGTTGCTCAGAATGTGAGGGAGGTCTGCCGGCAATGATTGAAAGTTCGCAGCCAACTGGACAAGCTGATAAAGCCGGATTGACCGTCTATGGGGAAACGCTGCAACAACTACCTCTGATTCCAAGAGTAGAAACTGGCTTTTGTTCGTTCCCGAAGACAGCGTCAGGGTGTTTTACGTTTGCAGCAAGACGATTGATTTGGTGAAATTTCTCTGGGTGAAGTTGGCTTCTCAACGAGCA
>CATOAN010000046.1:0-13305 GCA_951394045.1 Nitzschia sp. DOCU1 | reverse complement strand
AAACAGAGGAACATGGCGTCAGAACAAGCGAACCTCCTGATAAGGAACATGGTGACAAGGGGCGAAATCTTAACCCTTCAAGAACTTTGAGTCCAAAATACCTCGGACTTACCTTCGTGACCTTCTACTAGCAACAAGGCTGTGGAGAAGACGAACAGTCCGCTTCCAAGGAGTATCTTCATTGTCAAACAAAGAAAAAAGAACTTTTGCAAGAAGTGCTTTTTGGATGTGACTTCGTTTCGCGAAATCACAACACGCGTTATGGCGACGCAACATGGTGACAGCAAGCGGCACGCGGTGTCGGCTCGAGAAAAATTTCGTAAGCGATTCGACAGCGATCATGTACCGAGTCCTACATACGTTGATTCTCTACGAAACTCCACGAAGAAGAGGCTGCCCGCCTTCTTGATACCAAGTCCCACATCCGTTCGCACGAGCGCGGTCGCCACAGACAAGAAAGAAGATCTCACAGACAACATGACAGCACACACAAGACATTGTTCTCGTGATTGAAATGTCTCATCTTTCTTGATTATTCGATGATTCCTTCCTTCCGAACTCTTCACCTTGGCGCATCGCAACATCGCTGATGCTGTTCTCATATCGATGACGATGCTTCGACCCGAATCCACAACAATCCCACAAATATGAATAATCCAAAATGGCAGAAACATCAATAAGGCAATCGAGCAGCAATCGCAATCCTGGTACGACGCCACCGATTCCTGGACCTCACAGCATTGCCGAGGTGCACTTTCTGTCCATCGGCAACGTCGATCAATGGGTCGTGGTGCGCGGCAAGGATAAGGAGAATCCTATTCTTATCATGCTTCATGGTGGCCCAGGCATGGCACTTGAAAACGCCTTGTGGCGCTACTATAATTCGGAGGCCTTGGAGCAAGTCTTTACGGTCGTTTACTGGGATCAACGAGGCAGCGGAAAGTCCTTTGACCCGAAACGAATCGACAAGAGCACCCTGACGGTCGAGCAATATATTTCGGATCTGGATGGACTCGTGGATAACATTTGCCGTCGTCTTGGTCATTCCAAAGTGACGATATTCGGGCACAGCTGGGGATCCGTTCTCGGTCCATTGTATGCCTCGAGGTTCCCCGACAAGGTGGCGGCCTATGTGGGATGTGGACAGCTTGGGAACTGGGCAGCCTCGGAACAACTTACATTTGACTATGTCCTCGCCGAAGCAGAAAAGAGAGGACGAGTGAAAATGGCCAAGGAACTCAAGGAGGTGGTCGGACCGCCACCGCATACATATAAATCACTCATTCGACAGCGCAATTGTTTGTCCGCGCTGGATGGTGACATGGACTTGCGTGGACTATGGAACATGTGTTGCATCTTTGTTCGAGTTCCTGAACATTCACTATGGGATTTGATTCAAATATACAAAGTTCTCGAGTTTTCGCTTGACGCAACGTGGGATGAAGTCACCAAGATAGATTTGCTTGAGCGGGTTCCAGAACTGAAAATGCCGACATTCTTTTTGTTAGGGCGCCAAGATCATTGCGTATTTCCCGAAATCAGCACCGAGTATATTGATGCACTAAAGGCACCTTCCAAAGAAGTTGTATGGTTCGAACATTCGAAACACTTGCCGTTCATGGACGAGTCGGTCAAGTTCAACGATGTGATGGTGAACCTAGTTAGACCAGTTGTCGGTTCCTCTTAATACTGAAGAAGGCATCGCGCAATTTCAATAACTCACAACTTCTTCCTTACATGTACTTGAAACGTCGGCCGTGGTCAACCGTTAGATATCACCGATATGGTAAAGTAGATGAAATGGTCAAGGAGAATGTCCCACCCTGAACTTGTTAATACGACTCCTCTGTTGGTCTGGGACTCTGCTAGTAGCGTACAACACTTTTCCACGTATGCCTCTAGTAATTTAATCGATCTCTCTATAAAAGAAGTCATGGACTCAAACGAATGCTATGGCAATGACAGTAGCGCCCAATGCGATTCCATATTGTATGATAGCAGCCGAGCTTTGTGCCTCCACCGAGTTGAAGGAACCTCTAGCGTCCACGGGGATCGGTGTAACAAGCGGAGTGGGGGCAGGAGTGCTCGGCTCGGAGGCAGTGTCTGCATCACTTGTCGGGGGCGTCGGGGCTTCAGTTACGCTTCGCAACAGCGAAGGTGCTGGAGACGGTACTACCAAACTGGTAGGAGATAAAGTCACCAATGGAGTTGGGGCTCCAACTATCAATGCGTTGCGTTCTTGGATCAAGGTTGTGAGATTGCCTTCGGTCCAAAAGTCGACTGCAACAATCGTCGGAGGAAATCCGTGAATGGCGGCACAAGCATCCAAAACGGGCCCCGTCCATTCTACCGTATTGATGGTTTGGGCCGCTTCCTGACTGGGTATGACATTCATTCCAAAAAACTCGTCCTGCACGGTTGCCTCCAGTAGAAAGAAATCTCCCGTCGACGTCAGTCCGCGTGTGATGGGACAGCTACTCATCATAGTCGATTCAATTTCTTGTAACGAGTCCCACTGGAAATCCGTCGCCAAAGCAAAATCATACCAGTAATTCAAACCAGTAATATGATCACCGGTGCCTTCAGGTCCATCAAAGTAGAAAAAGAGAACTTGTTGTTCGTTCTCAATGAGGTCCCCAAGAGTAGGCCAGTCAGCGGTCGTGTTGGAAACAGGCCAGCGGTCGTAGAAGCGATTGATGAATCCATCTGGGATTTGCTTTAGAAGCTCATGAACCATGTCCAAGGTAACTTCTTCGTCCGCTCCAGAATTGATCTCGAGTGTAATGATAATGACGTTGTTTGGATTGGCGATAATCCAATTGTTGATTGCCGTAAACGCCGCCACTGGATCGACTCGTCCAACTCCACAACCTAAAACATCACTGCCGTGACACAACTCGAGTTGCCCGTTGCAGTTACAAATATCGACGTTCATCCCTCGATAGCCGGCATCGAAGGCGTCTGGAATTGGGTTTTCCATGTGATTGGGGGCGAGGACAAATCCATTTTCCGCCGCCGCCATGCCATTGTGCACCATGGCAAAATAGGCATCTGTCACTTTGACGGAACACAAGTTGCTCAGTCCATTGCACTCTAGCGCCGCACTCGAAGCAAACTTGGGAAGGACAATGAAAGCAAGCCATGTTGCAAGTAGTGTCGGCTGCGCATGCTGACGGATCGAATGGAAGAAACACAACATAGTTTCGCTATTGCCACCTTGAGATAATGGTAAATCTGACATACACAGGGGGATTTGGACGAAAGCAAGCACGAACGACTATGTTGGCTTCCGAGAAAAATGTGAGGTGGAACGGATGACCGGGAGGGCACGCGTGGCATATTTAAAAATTGATGCCAATCAACTATGTATCCTGATACCCTTGCTCGATACCAAGAGAGAGGGGAATGCATATAGTCGACCATTACGGTACGTACTACCGGCAGCTGGACACGAACCACTGGCTGTAGTAGAGATAGGCAGTGATTGTTAGAGTAGTATAGCTCTCTACAAATGCCTGCAGTCGGGTAGAACTGAAGAAATAATACTTGTTTTACGACACTAAAGTCCATGCCGACGCGTCCCCCTTCCATACCTTCTTTTGTGATGAAGTCGATGCATATGTCCTATTATCATTTGTTCGTTCGGGGTACTTCCAGTTCTGATTATAACTCTTGTCTGATGTTATAGATTTATTAAGTTTGCGATGAATCATTGCACATAAATGATTCGTCGCATAGCCTGCATAACCTTGTTAAGCAAAACAGAACGGTGTCAAACCATGCTTGGCGGCACAACAGGATAGTGGCCCTGTACAGTACTATTAGTCTAGTAGAAGAAGTCGAATCGCTCTGAATCCATCGGTCAGTCAGTCGAATCAATCCGCATGCGGTCCATATCCAATCCAGGCTTCCACTGTCCAGTTCAAATTGGACCTGATAAAGGCCGCCATTTCCTTTTCCACTGGCCGGTTGCGTCGTTGCTGCGGCGGCATGGGGTCGCACTTGGGCTTGACCCCCGTCCATTCCGAAATTTGATTGATGAGCTCTGCCGTTCCCTTGGTAAGCAAGTACTCGTATTGTACCGTCCACACGTCGGCAATTCCTTCGTATTGCTTGACCGACAAAAAGTTTCGAATCTTGTCCGTCCTCATTTCCATAATATTGTTATATGGCTTTCCACTGCCATCATTTCTCATTTCATAAAAGGGCTGATGTTCCGAATACAAGAGCTTGTGATCATAATGTTTCTTGTCCAAGGGTTCCACCTCACACGAGATGATATCCCGATAATCAAAGTGTTCCTGACAAGGCGTGGTCAAATTGTTCCATCGATCCGTGCCAATGCGCTCCATTGTCCAGGGCGTCGTCAAGAATTCTTTCCATTTGTGATCGCTGCGAAAGGGCAAGTGAGCGGGGGAGTGGTGTGGCACGTGTTGCATGGCCTTGAGCCAGTCATAGGGATTTCGGAATTGCGCAATGACCAGCGTGTCGTGGGGGTAGCGATAGTAGCCGGGGTATTGAAACCAGTGCTTGTAGCGCGTAAGTTTCGTTTTGACTTCGAGTGAGTGGTTAAAGCAATTGTTCAAATGACTAGTATAGTGGGATCAGCAGAGTCAAGAGGTGAGTCAAACGTCGCATCATCCAAGTACGTCAATGCCTTCAGGTACGCTCACCTCCACGTCCATCTCGTGCCGGAATTTCGTTCCCCGATGACGCTAATTTGCAAAATCGGCTTCTTTCCGCCATTATCACCCATGTAGTTAGGGGTCGTAAAGCTCCTCATGCTGGTCGGCACGTAGCCCAGCGACAGGTCCAGCTGACAGACGCCATAACCAAAGACGGCACAAAGGATCATCACCGGCCACTTGTAGCTTCGCGGAGGAACTTTGGATTTCTTATTATCGTCATCTAAATGTTGCGGCAACATGGTAAGAGCTGAGTTGAGTTGAGCAGAGTAGAAGTGTGCTTGTGAACACCGATTTATATGAGAACGTCAGAAGGAACAAGGACAACTGTTCGTCCTTGGATTGTTGAGCGATCTTAACAATGACTTGCGCAAACAACAGAGAGTCCGTGGGAAGCTACAACTGTCAATTCACACTCAGTCTGATATCCAGTAGCAACAAACACTCAAATGAAGAAGATGGGAACGTTTAGCTCGATTGTGTTTTTGGCGGGGGTCGACGGTTTTCGCTTTTATGCAAACGATTGTGGAAAAAAGGGAGTCCGATTCGGTGGAATTCTAATGATTGCTCGCGTGACTCATATTCAGTAGATTTTCCTTAAGTAGAAATTCCTTAAGGAAATTTTCCTTAAGGGTATTTTCCTTAAAGTAAGTAGATTCTACTGACTTCTAAAAGTCATTCAGTAGATTTTCCTGAATATCAAAAGTCATAATGATTCATCACAGCGCGGGCAGATTAATTATTTTTCTCGCAGCTATAACGGCGCGGTCGTTCTAACCTATTAATTATTTTTCTCTCAGGTGTTCTGTAAATGGTCCGTCCGACGACCGACCCTTCGGAAGACATTCAGGAAAATTTCCTTAAATGGTCCGTCCGACGACCGACCGATTAAGGAAAATTTACTTAATCAGGAAAATCTACTTTCCTTAAGGAATTTCTACTTAAGGAAAATCCACTTACTATGAGTCATGAGAACACCCGTTGGAATTCCGCCGAATTGGCCTTCAGGGGTGATTGCAATTATATAGCCCTAGTCTGACCTTCGTACGTATTCCCGAATGCTTCCGTTGTGGCAGGATCTGGAGTCGGTTCAGTCGTCTCCATTGCGATTCTTCGACTTTTTCGACTCCATCTTTTCGATTCCTTCCTTCTCCTCGTATTTACGGAAAGATATGCAGGAAATCTTACCGAATCTTCATAAATAACGACATGATAGAGAATGCTAAATAAATTAGAACTTCGCGCCCGCAACACCATACTATCAAAGTAACTTATGGGATGAAGAGTTTATCAAATAACTTATTTTAAAGCCAAGTTATTGGCTACGTATAACGCTTACATCTTTCCGTAAATTACGGTAGTGGTCTTCTCACATCTTTACTACTACTTTACTTTTGTTTTGCATGGCATCAGTAGGAGTTGGGTGTGCCTAATTTTGAGTCTGGAGGCGTTCCTTTAGTGTTATTCGCACTCCAAATGAAGAAATCAAAGTCAGATGAAGAATCAACGCCGGCAACAAGCGACCAAGAATTGAATGAAATTCCGCGAGAAGCCTGCGACACATCAGCAATGCCGTTGAGTCAAAACGTCAATGAAGCAAGCCCGAGCGAACTGGTACCTCGATCGGATGATGATGCCAAACCACGAGCTGCGGAAAGAGCAGCGCTGCCTGGATCCGTCGCTGTGGTAAATAATGCAGCAGTGATACGTGAACGAAATGAAGGCAACGCCGAAAACGGAATTTCTTCAGAGCAGACGAGGCCCGCTGGCGATGCTGCTGCAAGACCACAATCAGAGACTAAAAATCGAATATCAGTAGGACATGCAATGCAACCTGGAGCCATAGCAGTGGCCGGAACCGAAGCTTCGGTTAACGACGATCGAGGTGACGGGGATAGGTGTGACAATGAGATCGCGACGGTTTCTGGTTCTGCAAAGGTCGCAATGTACCCATCTGGGGTTTCGGCAACAAACGAGATGGCAAACCAGGGAGGGGCGGCTGATTCGTCGAAAATGAAACAGCCAAGCTCAGCCTCCAAGCAAGCGGATTCTAGCCAAGAGGATAATGTGGAGTCCATTCCAATGGTCAGAGCACAACTTGTAGTGCCACCGGTGGAAGCAGTCCAAGTTTGCATCGACGAGGAGAATAATATGGTGTCTGGCGGACCCCAATTTGCACCATTTGAGACGGAGCAAGCTCCAAGTCAGGGAGAAGACAATGGCAGTAAACAGAAGTATGGGCTTCTCTTCTGGGTACTGCTGGTCGCGTTAGTGGCTATTGTGGCTTGCGCCGTTGCAATTCCAGTTTCAATGATCACTGAAAGTGAATCAAAGGACGATCTTTCGGATCCTTGCTATACGAGTACTCTGGATATTCTCATGGCACAACTGGCGAATGAGCCCAAGCCCGAGGTCTACGTAATCTGCCCCAACACGAGAATAAAAATCGGTACTTTCAAAAATCCTGCCATTGAGGATTACACAATGGTCGATGGTGATTATCCCATATTGATTGTTCGCGAGAACGTCAAAATTCAATGTGGTAGGGATGGACGACGTGAGAACAACTGCGTTTTGGATGGGGGTTTCATACAGGTTCACACGAACACACGCATTCCGACACCGAACGGGGTTATTGCTTTCGTTGAGAAGACTGATAACTTAACAGTCCGTGGAATAACATTTACGGGTACGTCAGATAATGTGGGGCCCTTTGGAGGACAGTCGATAGTTCTGAGCTACCCTGGTCGAAACATTCGGTTTGAAGATTGTATGTGGACCGATATGGTAGCCCAGTGGGGCGTTGTGGGTGTCGGGCGCAACTACTTTCAGGTGTTGACCGGCCTTTCCTTGGAACCCCAGTCGATCGACGTTACCTTTTCGGACTGCATCTTTCAAAACATCGTCTACGACAAACCCGTGATTAATACCATTGCCCAAACTGTCAACCTGGAGCGGTGCGTCTTCCGCAACTTTGAACTCTCCGTTTTGGTCAGTGACCGGTGCGCGATCGAACACAATGGTGTTAGGCAAGAGTTCTACGCTGGATGTGCTGTCCTGTTGTTCTGTGGCCCGGAAACTGTGTGTACCATGAAAGATGTATGTGTTGAACGCTTCGATGGCTATGGTCCCGGCCTCGTAGGGACTTATGATTTGGATGCGATCGACTACAATGAAATCTATCTGGACGAGCCGGAGGAGTGCGAACTGGCGTTGTTATCGGTGAGCAGCACGAACGAAACGACGGCGAGTTCCTGTTCAACGATATTTGATCAAGGATCCTGCCCATTCCGACGGAACGATCGGTGAGCGAAGGGCTTGCAGACAGAGCATTTGCAGGTCCGATGTTGCTCCAACGAATTACATCTGGCTTGTCAAGCCGCTCTGAAATGTTGCTGCATTCTTTCGTCTGCATTTTTCCCAGCCTAATTTCGACGTACTCGTGGTCGGCGACTGACATGAGCTAGTAGACGGGACTTCAGTCCGGGGTCCCACTACTACCAGCTCTCTGATAGAGACGCTTGCGGATTTTGCGCGTATCATATATCTCTCGCATACCTGGAAGGCATCCAGCCGCCAGAGTACGGAAGTTGACTAGTGCGACTATGACCTTATTTGGTATGATAGCATATTTAGAGATCGAGCCCGCCCATCCGAGTTTTGCTGTTAAGTAATGAAGGCATATCTTTCTTGTTACTTAGGTACTACCTTATGTAGGGTCATGATTGGCGCTACCATTGATGCTAAGAAATCCAACGTGCCTTTTGTTTTCTTTTTACTTCTTGAACACAAAGAAAGCAACCACAAAATCCGCCATCATTGTTGATGAGACGACAACTTCTCTATTGCTCTATCAGCGCTCGGTAGTTGTGCTGGTGCAGCGGGAAGGCTTCAACCTCTGTTGTCTGCTAGTAGTAGAAGAGAGCAGCGCCCCACGCAACCATGAAAGAGTCCCATCAACTGGAGAAAGAATCCAACGATCGAGGTGCACCCAGTGTTTCCAGCACGGCCATAGAACAAGCCGTTGCTGACCAGGGAGATGATCAAGGTCCGAGAATGGCGTCAATGGATGCGTCCGCCGTTGTCTCTTCTCCGGATACCGTGGGTGCGCCCACCAATGAGGGAGGCAGTGCAGCATTGGCAACGCAAACACAAAACGTCGCTTTGGGGCACACGTCAGGCTTGCAGCCGTCCCTGTCGACGGCCAAGCAGGCGAGTCGAAGCGTTGAGGGAGCTGCGATTCGTCCGGGAGCCGTAGCTGTTGCTGGGATCGATAGAGGAATCAGGAGAGATTCAGCGCCGACAATGGTTACGGATGAAACCAACAGAATAGGCACTGACGACGCAGCCGTCAATGTTGCCAGTCTAGAACCTCCCTCAAGGGCTGTATTTTCACCACCCTCAGCAGCGGAAGACGAAGGTCACTCTTCCATGGTAGTGGCTGAATTGGTAGTTCCACCAGTGGAAGCACTTCATGTTGCGATCGATGAAGAACCGTCATCACGAGGGTTTGCTGCATTTGAAACGGAACAAGCCCGAAACCAATCTAGCGCAGGTGGACGAAATCGCACTCCGTTGTTCTGGGTAGTCTTGGCCCTAGTGTTGGTGGTTGTCGTCTGTGCCCTTGCGATACCCTTCACGCTACGAAGTGATAATCTGGTATCGGCGTCCTCTCAAGCACCCACCTTTTCCTATCCTTGCTATACTAGCACCTTTGCCATGCTGGAAGCGCAATTAGCAGATGGAGGCTCCTCAGTATCTTATATCATTTGCCCCGGTACGATAATCTACGTCGGAAACTTTAACAACCCGGCCGTGAATGACTTCCGATTTGTCGACGGCGATTATCCCCTTGTAGCGGTTCGAGAAAATGTGACAATTCAATGTGGACAGGATGGAAGACAAGAAAACAATTGCACGATTAAAAATGGCTTCATGCATGTGCTCACAATGCAAACGATTCCCCTGCCGGATGGCTCTGGTCTAGATGTGAACGCTACAGTTGACAACCTGCTGTTCAAAGGTATCACTTTTACCGGTATTCCCGTCGAATCGGGCCCCGTAGGTAAGTGCCGTGGAGCGCATTTAAATCAAGGCTGGTCCTGAGTTTGGATCGGAAGAAGGTACTCATATGATCATCAAAATTGCGGTCCCATAGGTGGTATATCCGTCTCATTAAGCCATCCTGGCAAGAACATACGGTTTGAGAACTGCTTGTGGACTGATATCGCGGGCCAAAATGGCTTGATTGGGGTGTACCGCAATTACTTTCAGATACTGACGGGGCTGCCTCTCAAGGATCGATCCATCGACGTCACCTTCTCGGACTGCATCTTTCAGAAAATCGTCTATGACACCCCTCTCATCTATGCCGTGGCCCAAAACGTAACATTGGAGCGTTGCATCTTTCGAGACATTCGAATGTCAGCTTTGGTTACAACAGTCTGCAACGCTCCAACCGGCAACGAAACCATTCAATTTTTTGGTGGGTGTGGAGAGTTGTTGCACTGTGCACCGGGCAGTTCGTGCTTGATGAAAGACATTTGCGTGAAAAACTTTGAATTTCAGAGTGTAGCCATGGTTGTTTCTTATGACGAAACGGAATTCCAGACGGATCGACTCTACCTGTCGCAGCCATTACAGGAAGACGAGTGCGAACTGGCGACGGTCCACAATTTGGATCCCACCAACACAACATGCTCGACGATATTTACTGAGACCACATGCCCGATACCCGTCAAATAGCAATGATTTAATGGCGTTTTAGCTAGTAGCTGCAATGTCGCTGGATGCTTTGGGGGGCTCATTGATTTCCTCGACTGCCGCTTCATCGTTGGGAGACGACTCCACTGTCTTATTGTTTTCCCCAATCATGCCGAGGGCACTCTCCAGCATGAGTCGCTCTTCATCGTCATAACCCCGTTCCGCGGCTCGTTCCTTGATGGCGGCATCCAATTCGTCCGAGAGTCCCAAGAATTCTTGGCCGGGACAAATCTGTTGAAAGATACGTTCGGCTTGTTCAAAGGCCACGTCGGCGGTCAAAACTTGTCCGCTCGGCCTACAAAAGTGCATACCAACAACATCAGCATTTGTTTCCTCTTGCTGGTCGTCGTCAGGCAAAGCGTAGCTATAAGTGGCACTGTAGATTTCCACCAAAGAGGACCCGTTGCTTTCATTGTCATTGGCTGCCGCCGCTTTGAGAATTCTTGCCGCAGCTTGATCCAAAATACCGAGTGTTTCGTCGTCGTCATTTGAAATGGTCGTTGTCAAGTGCAAAATGGTACATCCATTGGGAGCCACTTGGACGGATTCGTCCATGGTAATGCCATGAATGGCATATGGATGCTTGGTACTGGGTGGTAAAAGTAAGACGTGCCGTTGTTCTCCATCCACCAACAATTTGCCTTGTAGCAAGGAAATGCGACGCAAAATGCGAAGAGAAGAAGAACGCGTTTGGGATATTGCAGTTTGAGGCACCACCACGTGCGAACATTTGATCGTCTTATTCGATGTTGACGACAATGGTGATGCTGCTGATGATTCTTCAGGATTATGAATATTTGCTTCCATGGCATCAGGAGCAATGACCACCCCTTGCACACGTCTCCTGCCACTTTCCTCTTCTATGGAGGTCACTACTCCCACTGGCGCTCGCCGCAAAAGATACGTCGCTCCAAAAACGGCAGCTGACCGACAAAAGGCTTGTGACAATTCTCCACTGCCATACATGGGCATTAAAAACGCCGTCGTGCCATAACGGCCCAAAGCTTGCAAGTGGTGTCGTAATTGCGACATGCCTTGCGAAAGCGAAATAGGTGTAGCCGACGTTTCCATGGCAAGTGCATAACGAATAATATTCCGTAGTTTCAAAGAAGTCAATTTGTGTTGGGATTGCAAATAACTGTCCAATGTCATGTTTTGTTGCATGCATTGTTGGAGTGTGACGAGTTCGTCAGTTGCCACAGCCTTGTTTTGGGGTCGTGCCAAGGATCGTCCTTGATTCAAATGACGTTCATTCAAGGACTGTACCACATTTTCTTCTTCTTCATTTTGTTGACGTTGTTGTTCCTGAAGCAATTCTTCCGCGACGCTTAATTGTGTCGCATAGTCCATGGCCAGTTGCAAAAATTTCATGAGACGTCGCTTGTCCATGGGCGACAAGAGTTTGGTCGAAAAGACATCATTTTTATTGCAAGGAACTCGTGAGATTACTTGTTCCTCTGTATCTAACCACAGCAAGCCTTCGACCGATTTAAACTCCAAGTAATCGGCCACATTACTCGCCAGCATGCCATTGACGGCTCGACCGGCCGCGAGTACAAAGACTGGAGAAGCATCCAGTGCCAATTGTCGCGTCTGTCGTGGATTGTTCAAGAGTGAGTGCGCTTGGAGGGATGCCAGATTTTGAATCTTGTGTCGTTGTTGCAAATACTCTTCCAAAATTATAGGATCCTCTGTCGTGACGGTAGAATCCAATCCAAAATAAGAAATGGGAGCCGTTCCATTGGCTAAATTCCATTGATCCAAAGTGACAGCTACCGAATAGGGTTTCTTTGATTCATCATCATTGTCCATTGCCGTAGTGGGAAGCGACGTGACCACGCCCGTTCCATAAGGAGTCTCGACACGGGAGCCGACCGCAATTCCCATTTTTGTCCGACACTGAAAAGAATGAAATTTCAGGCTGGTTGTGCCTCCCTGGGGCGACAAGGACAACATTACAGTGGCGGCAGAATCCTTCGTCTCGCTAGTCGTTGTGGAGTCTTCCTGTTCGTTCACGGATGTCTGTTTGCCATTTTTGTCATTTTTTCGCTGCTCCTCCATCAATTTATCCAGTGTCCAAACCGCATCGAGTTCACCATACATGTCGTCGCCATCACAATGCAAGATTGTTTTCCCCGCTCGTGCGAGGGCGGAGGCAACAATCGATTGGACGAGTCCCGTGCCACATACCACCACGTCGTACTCGAGCAACAGGCCTTCGTCGTCCTTTAACTCCTCTGTCGTTGTAGTACCACCAGTCGTTGTGGTTGCTCCCGGGGTTTCCTCCGTCATTGTTTGAGTACTGTAGTTAGTTCCAGCACTTGTTCTTGTTGTTGTAGATGGGGAGACGAACCTTGGCTACTCCTTAGTTTGTGATAACCTTCCTGCTCCTCTCTTTCCTCCGCCATCGCCCATCGTCATTGTTCGATGTTTGGTCGTGGCGCGCCACGATGGTGGCAGACGAACGACGCTCCGACGGTTTGATTCATTCGAAAGGGTCAACTGAAACTTGGTCGAGTTTGTCCGACACGGTCTGTCCTGCGTACCTTTCAGCGCGCATGTGGCCACGCACAACCACCAAAAAATCCATCCATCCTCGCGAAAGAAAAGTTGACCATGGAGATAGCGCATTTGATGCCACTACTAGAGTGTTTGTTCTTTGGTAGGTTGAGCAAAGCAGCACAACAAACCCTCTCCAACAGCAACAACAACCGTACCAACAGTTCATAATATACACGATTCCATCATACAACAACAACAACAACAATAGTCATTATGAAAGTCAAGGCACTGTCTCGCAGTCAACAATCGACCCAACGAGAATGTGCGGGCGATTTGCGCAAACAAAGCCGGAATC
>CATOAN010000044.1:0-31851 GCA_951394045.1 Nitzschia sp. DOCU1 | reverse complement strand
CTGGGAAAAGAAGAGTAATGGGGCCTGAGGAAAGAAGAGTAAAGGAGCCTGGGGAAAGAAGAGTAACGGAGCCTGGGAAAAGAAGAGTAAAGGGGCCTGGGAAAGAAGAGTAGAGGGGCCTGGGGAAAGAAGAGTAACGGGGCCTGGGGAAAGAAGAGTAAAGGGGCCTGGGGAAAGAAGAGTAATGGGGCATGGGGAAGGAAGAGTCAAGGAGCCTGGGGAAAGAAGAGTAAAGGGGCCTAGGGAAAGAAGAGTAACGGAGCTTGGGAGAAAGAAGAGCAAAGGGGTCTGGGGAAAGAAGAGTAAAAGGGGCCGGGGGAAAGAAGAGCAAAGAGGCCTGGAAAAAGAAGAGGAAAGGGGCCTGGGGGAAGAAGAATCAAGTAACCTGGTGAAAGAAGAGTCACGGAGCCTGGGAAAAGAAGAGTAAAGGAGCCTAGGGAAAGAAGAGGAAAGGAGCCTGGGGCAAGAAGAGTAAAGGAGCCTGGGGAAAGAAGAGCAAAGGGCCTGGGGAAGGAAGAGTAAGGGGGGCCTGGGGACAAAAGAGTCAAGGGGCCTGGGGAAAAGAAGAGTAAAGGAGCCTGGGGACAGAAGATTCAAGCGGCCTAGGGAAGGAAGAGGAAAAGAGACTGGGGAAAGAAGAGCAAAGGAGCCTGGGGAAAGAAGAGGAAAGGAGCCTGGGGAAAGACGAGTCACGAAGCCCGAGGGAATAAGAGTAAAGGAGCTTGGGGAAACAATAGCAACGGAGCCTGGGGGAAGAAGAGTCAAGGAGCCGGGTTAAAAAAACGAGTAATGGGGCCTGGGGAAAGAAGAGTAATGGGGCCTGTGGAAAGAAGAGTAAAGAGGCCTGGGGAAGGAAGAGTCAAGGGGCCTGGGGAGAGAAGAGCAATGGGGCCTGGGGAAAGAAGAGTAAAGGGGCCTGGGGAAAGAAGAGTAAAGGGGCCTGGGGAAAGGAGAGTCAAGGAGCCTGGGGAAAGAAGAGTAAAGCGGCCCGGGGAAAGAAGAGTCATGGAGCCTGGGGAAAGAAGAGTAAAGGGGCCTGGGGAAAGAATAGGAAAGGAGCTTCGGTAAAGAAGAGTAAAGGGGCCTGGGGAGAGAAGAATACAGGAGCCTGGGGAAAGAAGAGTCAAGGAGACTGATAAAAGAAGAGCAAAGGGTGCCTTGAGAAAGGAGAGTAAAGGGGCCTGGGGAAAGACGAGTCAAGGAGCGTGGGGAAAAGAAGAGTAAAGGAGCCTGGGGAAAAAGAGCAAAGGGGCCCGGGGAAAGAAGAGTTAAAGGAGCTTGGGGAAAGCAATGGGGCCTGGGGAAAGAAGAGGAAAGGGGCATGGGGAAAGAAGAGTAAAGGAGCCTGGGGAAAGAAGAGCAAAGGGGCCTGGTGAAAGAAGAGCAAAAGCACCTGGGGAAAGAAGAGGAAAAGAGCTTGGGGATTGAATGACAAAGGGGTCTGGGGAAAGAAGAGTCAAGGAGCCTGGGGGAAGAAGAGTAAAGGGGCCTGGGGAAAGAAGAGTAAAGGAGCCTGGCAAAAAAGAAGAGTAAAGGGGTCTGGGGAAAGAAGAGTCAAGGGGCCTGGTGAAAGAAGAGTAAAGAGGCCTGGGGAAGGAAGAGTCAAGGGGGCTGGGGAAAGAAGAGGAATGGGGCCTGGGGAAAGAAGAGCAGAGAGGCCTGGGGGAAGAAGAGGAAAGGGGCCTGGGGAAAGAAGAGTCAAGTAACCTGGTGAAAGAAGAGGAAAGGGGCCCGGGGTAAGAAGAGTAAAGACGCCTAGGGAAAGAAGAGGAAAGGAGCCTGGGGAAAGAAGAGTACAAGGGCCTGGGGAAAGAAGAGTAAAAGGCGCCTGGGGAAAGAAGAGTAAAAGGGGCCTGGGGGAAGAAGAGTCGTGGAGTCTGGGGAAAGAAGAGTCAAGGAGCCTGGGGAAAGAAGAGCAAAGGCGCCTGGGAAAAAGAGCAAAGGAGCCTGGGGAAGGAAGAGGAAAGGGGCCTGAGGGAAAAAAGTGTCAAGGGGCTTGGGGGAAGAAGAGTAAAGGAGCCTGGGAAAAGAAGAGTAAAGGGGCCTGGGGAAAGAAGAGGAAAGGAGCCTGGGGAAAGAAGGGTGAGGGAGCCTGGGGAAAGAAGAGGAAAGGGAAGAGGAAAGGAGCCTGGGGAAAGACGAGTCAAGGAGCCCGGGGAAATAAGAGTAAAGGGGCTTCGGGAAAGAAGAATAAAGGAGCCTGGGGAAAGAACAGTCAAGAAGCTTGGTTAAAAAAAAATAATGGGGCCTGGGGAAAGGAGAGTAATGGGGCCTGGGGAAAGAAGAGTAACGGGGCCTGGGGAACGAAGAGTAAAGGGGCCCGGGGAAAGAAGAGTAATGGGGCCTGAGGAAGGAAGAGTAAAAGGGGCCTGGGGAAAGAAGAGTAAAGGGGCCTGGGGAAAGAAGAGAAAAGGAGCCTTGGGAAAGAAGAGTAAAGCGGCCCGGGGAAAGAAGAGTCATGGAGCCTGGGGATGGACGAGAAAAGGGGCCAGGGGAAAGAATAGAAAAGGAGCTTCGGCAATAAAGTGTAAAGGGGCCTGGGGAAAGAAGAGTAAAGGGGCCTGGGGAAAAACAGAGTAAACGGGCTTGGGGAAAAGCAGAGTAAAGGGGCCTGGGGAAAGAAGAGTAAAGGGGCCTGGGGAAACAAGAGTAAAGGGGCCTGGGCAAAGAAGAGTAAAGGAGCCTGGGGAAAGAAGAGGAAAGGAGCCTGGGAAGGAACTGTCAAGGGCCTGGGGAAACAAGAGTCCAGGAGCCTGGGGAAAGAAGAGTCAAGGAGCCTGGGGGAAAAGGAGTAAAGGGGCCTGGGGAAAGAAGAGGAAAGGGGTCTGGGGAAAGAAGAGCAGTGGAGGGGAAAGAAGAGTAAAGGCGCCTGGGGAAATAAGCGTAAATGAGCCTGGGGAATGAAGAGTCAAGGGGCCTCGGGAAAGAAGAGTAATAAGGGCCTGGGGAAAGAAGAGTCAAGGAGCCTGGGGAAAGAAGAGTAAAGGGGCCTGGGGAGAGAAGAGCAAAGGGGTCTGGGGAACGAAGAGTAAAGGGCCTGGGGAAAGAAGAGTAAGGAGGGGCCTGGGGAAAGAAGAGTAAAGGAG
Source organism: Nitzschia sp. DOCU1 (assembly GCA_951394045.1). Lineage (NCBI taxonomy): Eukaryota > Bacillariophyta > Bacillariophyceae > Bacillariales > Bacillariaceae > Nitzschia > Nitzschia sp. DOCU1. Next base: position 28,765 of record CATOAN010000044.1, on the reverse strand, counting down.
CCTGAGGAAAGAAGAGTAAAGGAGCCTGGGGAAAGAAGAGTAAGGGAGCCTGGGACAAGAAGATCCAAGGGGCCTGGGGAAAGAAGAGCAGAGGAGCCTGGGAAAAGAAGAGTCAAGGGGCCTGGGGAAAGAAGAGTAAAGGGGCCTGGGGCAAGAAGAGCAAAGGGGCCTGGGGAAACAAGATTCGAGGGGCCTGGGAAAAGAAGAGTCAAGGATCCTGGGGAAAGCAGGGCAAAGGAGCCCGGGGGAAGAAGAGCAAAGGGGCCTGGGGAAAGACGAGTCAAGGAGCCTGGGGAAACAAGAGCAAAGGGGCCTGGGGAAAAGAAGCGTAAGTGAGCCTGGGGAAAGAAGAGTTAGAGGAGCCTGGGGAAAGTAATGGGGCCTGGGGAAAGAAGAAGAAAGGGGCATGGGGAAAGAACAGTAAAGGATCCTGGGGAAAGAAGAGCAACGGGGCCTGGGGAAATAAGAGTAATGGGGCCTGGGGAAAGAAGAGTAAAGGAGCCTGGAAAAAGAAAAGGAAAGGAGCCTGGGGAAAGAAGAATAAAGGGGCCTGGGGAAAGAAAAGTAATGGGGCCCAGGGAAACAAGAGTAAAGGAGCCTGAGGACAGAAGAGTGAAGCAGCATGGGGAAAGAAGAGAAACGGTGCCTGGGGAAACAAACGAGTAGAGGGGGCCTGTCAAAGGAGGAGCAAACGAGCCCGGGAAAGGAAGAGGAACGGAGCCTGGAGAAAGAAGAGTCAAGGAACCTGCGGAAAGAAGAGGAAAGGGGCCTGGGGAAAGAAGAGTAGAGTGGCTTGGGGAAAGAAGAGTCAAGGAGCCTGGGGAAAGAAGAGTCAAGGTGCCTGGGGAAAGACGAGGAAAGGGGCCTGGGGAAAGAAGAGTAAAGGGTCCAAGGGAAAGAAGAGTAAAGGGGCCTGAGGAAAGAAGAGCAAAGGAGCCTGGGGAAAGAAGAGTAAAGGAGCCTGGGGAAAGAAGAGTGAAGGAGCCTGGAAAAAGAAGAGGAAAGGAGCCTGAGGAAAGAAGAGCCAAAGGGGCCTGGGGAAAGAAGAGCCAAGGAGCCTCGGGAAAGGAGAGTAAAGGGGTCTGGGGAAAGAAGAGTAAAGGTACCTGGGGAAAGAAGAGTAAATGGGGCCTGAGGAAAGAAGAGTAAAGGGGCCTTGGGAAAGAAGAGCAAAGGGGCCCGGGGAAAGAAGAGCAAGGGGTCTGGGGAAAGAAGAGGAAAGGGGCCTGGGGAAAGAAGAGAAACGGGGCCTGGGGAAAGAAATAGTAAAGGGGCCTGAGGAAAGAAGAGTAAAGGAGCCTGAGGAAAGAAGAGGAAAGGAGCTTGGGGAAAGAAGAGTACAAGGGCCTGGGGACAGAAGAGGAATGTAACATGCGGAAAGAAGAATAAAGGAGCCTGGGGAAAGACGAGTAACGGGGCTTGGTGAAAGAAGAGTAAAGGGGCCTGGGGACAGCAGAGTAACGGGGTCTGGTGAAAGAAGAGTCAAGGAGCCGGGGGAAAGCCGAGGAAAGGGGCCTGGGGAAAGAAGAGTTAAGGGGCCTGGGGAAAGAAGCGTCAAGGGGCCTGGGGAATGAAGAGTCAAGGAGCCTGGGGCAAGAAGAGTAATGGGGCCTGGGGAAAGAAGAGGAAAGGAGCCTGGGGAAAGAAGAGAAAGGGGGCCTGGGGGAAGAAGAGGAAAGGAGCCTGGGGAAAGAAGAGCAAAGGTGCCCGGGGAAAGAAGAGCAAAGGGGCCTGGGTAAAGAAGAGGAAAGGGGCCTGGGGAAAGAAGAGTCAAGGAGCCTGGGGAAAGAAGAGCAATGAGTCTTGGAGAAAGAAGAGTAATGGGGCCTGCGGAAAGAAGAGTAAAGGAGCCTGGGGAAAGAAGAGCAAAGAGGCCTGGGGAAAGAAGGGCAATGGGACCTGGGAAAGAAGAGCAAAGGAGCCTTGGCAAAGCATAGTAAAGGAGACTGGGCAAACAAGAGGGAAGGAGCCTGGGGAAAGAAGAGTAAAGGGGCTTTGGGGAAGAAGAGTCAAGGAGCCTGGGGAAAGAAGAGGAAAGTGGCCTGGGGAAAGAAGAGTAAAGGAGCCTGGGAAATAATAGTAAAGGGGCCTGGGGAAAGAAGAGTAAAGGAGCCTGGGGAAAGAAGAGCAATGGGGCCTGGGGAAAGAAGAGCAAAAGGGCCTGGGGAAAGAAGAGCAAGGGCGCCTGGGGAAAGAAGAGTAAAGGAGCCTGAGGAAATAAGAGTAAAGGAGCTTGGTGAAATAATGGAAAAAGGGCCTGGGGACAGAAGAATAAAAGGGTCTGGGGAAAGAAGAGTAAAGGAGTCTTGGGAAAGAAGAGTAAAGGGGCCTCGGGAAAGAAGAGTAAAGGGGCCTTGGGAAAGTAGAGTCAAGAAGTCTTGGGAACGACGAGTAATGGGGCCTGGGGAAAGACGAGTAAGGGAGCCTGGGGAAAGAAGAGCAAAGGGGCCTGGGAAAAGAAGAGTAATGGGACCTGGGGAAAGAAAAGCAAAAAGAGCCTGGTAAAAGAAGAGTGAATGGGCCTGGGGAAAGAAGAGCGAAGGAGCTTGGGGAAAGAAAAGTAAATGGGACCTGAGGAAGGCAGAGTAAAGGGGCCTGGGGAAAGAAGAGGAAAGGAGCCTGGGAAAAGAAGAGTAAAGGGGCCTGGGGAAAGAAGAGTCACGGAGCCTGGGGAAAGAAGAGTAAAGGGGCCTGGGGAAAGAAGAGTAAGGGAGCCTGAAGAAAGACGAGTAAAGGAGCATGGGTAAAGACGAGGAAAGGGGCCTGGGGAAAGAAGAAGACAAGGAGCCTGGGAAAAGAAAAGTAAAGGTGCCTGGGGAAACAAGAGCAAAGGGGCCTGGGGAACGAAGAGTAAAGGGGCCCGGGGAAAGAAGAGCAAAGGGGGCCGGGGAAAATCAGTTGATGGGGCCTAGGAAATAAGAGTAAAGGATCCTGGGAAAAGAAGAGTAACGGAGCCTGGGGAAAGAAGAGGAAAGGAGCCTCGGGAAAAAAGAGCATAGGGGCCTGGGGAAAGAAGAGTCAAGGAGCCTGGGGAAAATAAGAGTAAAAGGGACCTGGGGAAAGAAGAGCAAAGGAGCCTGGGGCCAGACGAGTAAAGGGGCCTGGGGAAAGAAGAAGAAGGAGGCCTAGGGAAAGAAGAATAAAGGAGCTTGGGGAAAGAAGAGTCAAGGAGACTGAGAACAAAGAAGAGTCATGGGGCCTGGGGGAAGAAGAGTAAGGGAGCCTGGGGAAGGGGCTTGGGGAAAGAAGAGTAAAGGGGCCTGGGGGAAGAAGAGTCACGGAGCCTGGGGGAAGAAGAGTAAAGGGGTATGGGGAAAGAAGAGCAAAGGGGCCTGGGGAAAGAAGAGTAAAGGGGCGTGGGGAAAGAAGAGTAAAAGGGGCCCGGGGAAAGAGGAGCAAAGGGGCCTGGGGAAAGAAGAGTAATGGTGCCTGGGGGAAGAAGAGTAGAGGAGCCTGAGGAAAGAAGAGCAAAGGAGCCTGGGGAAAGAAGAGTAAAAGGGGCCTGGGGAAAGAAGAGCAATGGGGCCTAGGGAAAGAAGAGTAATGGGGCCTGGGTAAAGAAGAGCAAAATTGCCTGGGGAAAGAAGAGGAAAGGAGCCTGGGGGAAAAAGAGTCAAGGGGCCTGGGGACAGAAGAATAATGGTGCCTGGGGGAAGAAGAGTTAAGGGGCCTGGGTAATGGAGAGTAATGGGGCCTGGGGAGAGAAGAGTAATGGGGCCTGGGGAAAGAAGAGTACAGTGAGCCTGAGGAAAGAAGAGTAAAGGAGCTTGGGGAAAGAAGAGTAAATGGGGCCTTGGGAAAGAAGATTGAAGGAGCCTGGGGAAAGAAGAGTCAAGGAGCCTGAGGAAAGAAGAACAAAGGAGCCTGGGGGAAAAAGAGTAAAGGAGCCTGGGGAAAGAAGAGTAAAGGGGCCTGGGGAAAGAAGAGTAAAAAGGGCCTGGGGAAAGAAGAGCAACTGGGCCTGGGGAAAGAAGAGTAACGGGGCCTGGGGAAAGAAGAGTACAGGGGCCTTGGGAAAGGAGAGTAAAGGAGCCTGAGGAGAGAAGAGTACAAAAGCCTGGGGAAGGAGAGTAAAGGAGCCCTGGTGAAAGAAGAGTAATGAGGCCTGGGGAAAGAAGAGTAACGGGGCCAGGGGAAAGAACAGGAACGGCGCCTGGGGAAAGAAGAGTAATGGGGCCTGGGGTAAAAAGAATAAAAAGGGCCTGGGGAAAGAAGAGTCAAGGAACCTGCGGAAAGAAGAGTAAAGCGGCTTGAGGAAAGAAGAGTGAAGGAGCTCGGGGAAAGCAGAGTAAGGTGGCCTGGGGAAGGAAGAGTAAAGGGGCCTGGGAAAAGAAGAGTCAAGGAGCCTGGGGAAAAAGGAGTAAAGGGGCCTGGGGAAAGAAGAGTAAAAGGGAGCTGGGGGAAGAATAGTGAGGGTGCCTGGGGAAAGAAGAGTAAAGGGCCTGGGGAAAGAAGAGTCAAGGTGCCTGGGGAAAGAAGCGTAATGGGGCCTGGGCAAAGAAGAGGAAAGGAGCCTGGCGAAAAAAGAGTAAAGGGGCCTGGGGAAAGAAGAGTAAAAAGGGCCTGGGGAAAGCAGAGTCAAGGAGCCTGGGGATCGACGAGTAAAGGGGCCTGGGTAAAGACGAGTAAAGGGGCCTGGGGAGGGAAGAGGAATGGGGCCTGGGGAAAGAAGAGTAACGGGGCCCGGGAGAGAAGAGTAAAGGGGCCTGGGGAAAGAAGCGCCAACGGGCCTGGGGAAAGAAGGGTAATGGGGCCTGGGGAAAGAAGAATAAAGGAGCTTGAGGGAAGAATGGGAAAGGAGCGTGGGGAAATAAGAGTAAAAAGGGCCAGGGGAAAGAAGAGTCCAGGAACTTGGGGAAAGAAGAATAAAAGGGGCAAGGGGAAGGAAGATTAAAAGGGGCCTGGGAAAAGAAGAGCAAAGGAGCCTGGGGAAAGAAGAGTAATCGGGCCTGGGGGAAGAAGAGTAAAGGAGCCTGAGGAAAGAAGAGTCAAGGAGCCTGGGGAAAGAAGCGGACAAGAGCCTGGGGCAAGGCGAGTTAAGGAGCCTGGGGAACGAAGAGTAAATAGGCCCTGGGGAAAGAAGAGTAAAGGAGCCTGAGGAAAGAAGAGGAAGGGAGCGTGGGGAAAGAAAAATAAAGGAGCTTGAAGAAAGAAGAGTAGCGGAGCCTGGGGAAAGAAGAGTAAAGGAGCCTGGAGAACGAAGAGGAAAAGGAGCCTGGGGGAAGAAGAGCAACAGGGCCTGAGGAAAGAAGAGTAAGGGAACCTGAGGAAAGAAGAGTAAAGGGGCCTGGGGAACGAATAGCAAACAGGGCCTGGGGAAAGAAGAGTCAAGGAGCCTGGGGAAAGAAGAGGAAAGGGGCCTGGGGAAAGAAGAGTCAAGGAACCTGCGGAAAGAAGAGTGATGGGGCCTGGGTAAAGAAGAGGATAGGGGCTTGAGGAAAAGCGAGTAAAGGAGCCTGGGGAAAGAAGAGTAAAGGGGCCTGGGGCAAGAAGAGTCAAGGAGCCTGGTGAAAGAAGAGTAAAGGGGCCTGAGGAAAGAAGAGCAAAGGGGCCTGGGGAAAGAAGAGTAAAGGACCCTGGGGAAAGAATAGTAAAGGGGCCTGGGGAAAGAAGAGGAAAGGAGTCTGGGGAAAGAAGATTCAAGGAGCCTGGGCAAAGAAGAGTAAAGAAGCCTGCGAAAAGAAGAGCAAAGTGTGCCTTGGGAAAGAAGAGGAAAGGGGCCTGGGGAAAGACGAGTCAAGGAGCGTGGGGAAAAGAAGAGTAAAGGAGCCTTAGGAAAGAAGAATAAAGGGGCTTGGTGAAAGAAGAGCAAAAGCGCCTGGGGAAAGAAGAGGAAAAGATAGTGGGGATTGAATAGCAAAAGGGGTCTGGGGAAAGAAGAGTCAAGGAGCCTGGGGGAAGAAGAGTAAAGGGGCCTGGGAAAAAAGAGTCAAGGAGCCTAGGAAAAAAGAAGAGTAAAGGGGTCTGGGGAAAGAAGAGTCAAGGGGCTTAGTGGAAGAAGAGTAAAGAGGCCTGGGGAAGGAAGAGCCAAGGGGCCTGGGAAAGAAGAGGAAGGGGGCCTGGGGAACGAAGAGCAAAGAGGCCTGGGGGAAGAAGAGCAAAGGGGCCTGGGGAAAGAAGAGTCAAGTAACCTGGTGAAAGAAGAGTAAACGAGCCTGGGGTAAGAAGAGTAAAGGAGCCTAGGGAAAGAAGAGGAAAGGAGTCTGGGTAACGAAGAGTAAAAAGGGCCTGGGGAAAGACGAGTCAAGGGGCTTGGGGAAAGAAGAGTAAAAGGGGCCTGGGGGAAGAAGAGTCGTGGAGTCTGGGGAAAGAAGAGTCAAGGAGCCTGGGGAAAGAAAAGCAAAGGAGCCTGGGAAAAAGAGCAAAGGAGTCTGGGGAAGGAAGAGTAAAGGGGCCTGAGGGAAAAAAGTGTCAAGGGGCCTTGGGGAAGAAGAGTAAAGGAGCCTGGGAAAAGAAGAGTAAAGGGGCCTGGGGAAAGAAGAGGAAAGGGAAGAGGAAAGGAGCCTAGGGAAAGACGAGTCGAGGAGCCCGGGGAAATAAGAGCAAAGGGGCTTGGGGAAAGAAGAGAAAAGGAGCCTGGGGAAAGAAGAGTCAAGAAGCCTGGTTAACAAAAAGAGTAGTGGGGCCTGGGGAAAGAAGAGTAATGGGGCCTGGGGAAAGAAGAGTAAAGGGGCCTGGGGAAGGAAGAGGAAAGGGGCCCGGGGAAAGAAGAGTAATGTGGCCTGTGGAAGGAAGGGTAAAAGGGGCCTGGGGAAACAAGAGTAAAGGGGCCTCGGGAAACAAGAGAAAAGGAGCCTTGGGAAAGAAGAGTGGAGCGGCCCGGGGAAACCAGAGTCATGGAGCCTGGGGATCGACGAGAAAAAGGGGCCTTGGGAAAAAATAGAAAAGAGGGTCGGCAATAAAGAGTAAAGGGGCCTGGGGAAAGAAGAGGAAAGGGGTCTGGGGAAAGAAGAGGAAAGGGGCTTGGGAAAAATAAGAGTAAAGGGGCCTCGGGAAAGAAGAGTAAAGGGGCCTGGGGAAACAAGAGTAAAGGGGCCTGGGGAAAGAAGAGCAAAGGAGCCTGGGGAAAGAAGAGGAAAGGAGCCTGGGAAGGAAGAGTGAAGGGCCTGGGGAAACAAGAGTCAAGGAGCCTGGGGAAAGAAGAGTAAAGGGGCCTCGGGAAGAAGAGTAAAGGGGCCTGGGGAAAGAAGAGGAAAGGGGTCTGGGGAAAGAAGAGGAGGGGAAAGAAGAGTAAAGGGGCCTGGGGAAAGATGCGTAACTCAGCCTGGGGAAAGACGAGGAAAGGGGCGTCGGGAAAGAAGAGTAATAAGGGCCTGGGGAAAGAAGAGTCAAGGAGCCTGGGGAAAGAAGAGTAAAGGGGCCTGGGGAGAGAAGAGCAAAGGGGTCTGGGGAAAGAAGAGTAAAGGGCCTGGGGAAAGAAGAGTCAAGGAGCCGAGGGAAACAAGAGTAAAGGGGCCTGGGGAAAGAAGAGTAAAAGGGGCCCGGGGAAAGAAGAGTAAGGGAGCCCGGGGCAAGAAGATCCAAGGGGCCTGGGGAAAGAAGAGCAAAGGAGCCTGGGATAAAAATAGTCAAGGGGCCTGGGGAAAGAAGAATAATGGGGCCTGGGGCAAGAAGAGCAAAGGTGCCTGGGGAAACAAGATTCGAGGGGCCTGGGGAAAGAAGAGTCAAGGATCCTGGAAACAGGGCAAAGGAGCCAGGGGAAAGAAGAGTAACGGGGCCTGGGAAAGACGAGTAAAGGGGCCTGGGGAAAAAAGCGCCAAGGGGCCTGGGGAAAGAAGCGTAAGTGAGCCTGGGGAAAGAAGAGTTAGAGGAGCCTGGGGAAAGTAATGGAGCCTGGGGAAAGAAGAGGAAAGGGGCCTGGGGCAAGAAGAGTAAAGGGGCCTGGGGAAAGAAGAGCAAAGGAGCCTGGCGAAAGAAGAGTAATGGGGCCTGGGGAAAGAAGAGTAAAGGAGCCTGGAAAAAGAAGAAGAAAGGAGCCTGGGGAAAGAAGAATAAAGAGGCCCTGGGGAAAGAAAAGTAATGGGGCCTGGGGAAAGAAGAGTAAAGGAGCCTGAGGACAGAAGAGTAAAGGAGCCTGGGGAAAGAAGAGAAACGGTGCTTGGGGAAAAAAGAGTAGAGCTGGCCTGTCGAAAGAGGAGTAAACGAGCCCGGGGAAGGAAGAGGAACGGAGCCCGGAGAAAGAAGAGTCAAGGAACCTGCGGAAAGAAGAGGAAAGGAGCCTGGGGAAAGAAGAGTAGAGGGGCTTGGGGAAAGAAGAGTCAAGGAGCCTGGGGAAAGAAGAGTCAAGGTGCCTGGGGAAAGACGAGGAAAGGGGCCTGGGGAAAGAAGAGTAAAGGGGCCAAGGCAAAGAAGAGTAAAGGGGCCTGAGGAAATAAAAGCAAAGGAGCCTGGGGAAAGAAGAGTAATGGGGCCAGGGGAAAGAAGAGTGAAGGAGCCTGGAGAAAGAAGAGAAAAGGAGCCTGAGGAAAAAAGAGCAAAATGGGCCTGGGGAAAGAAGAGTCAAGGAGCCTCGGGAAAGACGAGTAAAGGGGTTCTGGGGAAAGAAGAGTAAAGGTGCCTGGGGAAAGAGGAGTAAATGGGGCCTGAGGAAAGAAGAGTAAAGGGGCCTTGGGAAAGAAGAGCAAAAGGGGCCCGGGGAAAGAAGAGGAAAGGGGTCTGGGGAAAGAAGAGGAAAGGGGCCTGGGGAAAGAAGAGAAAAGGGGCCTGGAACAAAATAGTAAAGGGGCCTGAGGAAATAAGAGTAAAGGAGCCTGAGGAAATAAGAGGAAACGAGCTTGGGGAAAGAAGAGTACAAGGGCCTGGGGAAAGAAGAGGAAAGGAACCTGCGGAAAGAAGAATAAAGGAGCCTGGGGAAAGACGAGTAACGGGGCTTGGTGAAAGAAGAGTAAAGGGGCCTGGGGAAAGCAGAGTAAAAGGGGTCTGGGGAAAGAAGAGTCAAGGAGCCTGGGGAAAGACGAGGAAAGGGGCCTGGGGAAAGAAGAGTTAAGGGGCCTGGGGAAAGAAGCGTCAAGGGGCCTGGGGAATGAAGAGTCAAGGAGCCTGGGGCAAGAAGAGTGATGGGGCCCGGGGAAAGAAGAGGAAAGGAGCCTGGGGAAAGAAGAGTAAAGGCGCCTGGGGGAAGAAGAGGAGACGAGCCTGGGGAAAGAAGAGCAAAGGAGCCCGGGGAAAGAAGAGCAAAGGGGCCTGGGTGAAGAAGAGGAAAGGGGCCTGGGGAAAGAAGAGTCAAGGAGCCTGGGGAAAGAAGAGCAATGAGGCTTGGAGAAAGAAGAGTAATGGGGCCTGCGGAAAGAAGAGTAAAGGAGCCTGGGGAAAGAACAGTAAAGAGGCCTGGGGAAAGAAGGGCAATGGGGCCTGGGGAAAGAAGAGCAAAGGAGCCTTGGCAAAGCATAGTAAAGGAGACTTGGCAAACAAGAGGAAAGGAGCCTGGGGAAAGAAGAGTAAAGGGGCTTGGGGAAGAAGAGTCACGGAGCCTGGGGGAAGAAGAGGAAAGTTGCCTGGGGAAAGCAGAGTAAAGGCGCCTGGGAAAGAGTAGTAAAGGGGCCTGGGGAAAGAAGAGTAAAGGAGCCTGGGGAAAGAAGAGCAATGGGGCCTGGGGAAAGAAGAGTAAAGGAGCCTGGGGAAAGAAGAGCAAGGGTGCCTGGGGAAAAAAGAGTAAAGGAGCCTGAGGAAATAAGAGTAAAGGAGCTTGGTGAAATGATAGAAAAGGGGCCTGGGGACCGAAGAATAAAAGGGTCTGGGGAAAGAAGAGTAAAGGAGTCTTGGCAAAGAAGAGTAAAAGGGGCCTCGGGAAAGAAGAGTAAAGGGGCCTTGGGAAAGTAGAGTCAAGAGGTCTTGGGAAAGACGAGTGATTGGGCATGGGGAAAGACGAGTAAGGGAGCCTGGGGAAAAAAGAGCAAAGGGGCCTGGGAAAAGAAGAGTAATGGGACCTGGGGAAAGAAAAGTAAAAAGAGCCTGGGGAAAGAAGAGTAAAGGGGCCTGGGGAAAGAAGCGCGAAGGAGCTTGGGGAAAGAAAAGTAAACGGGGCCTGAGGAAGGCAGAGTAAAGGGGCCTGGGGAAAGAAGAGGAAAGGAGCCTGGGAAAAGAAGAGTAAAGGTGCCTGGGGAAAGAAGAGTCACGGAGCCTGGGGAAATAAGAGTAAAGGGGCCTGGGGAAAGAAGAGTAAGGGAGCCTGAAGAAAGAAGAGTAAAGGAGCATGGGTAAAGACGAGGAAAGGGGCCTGGGGAAAGAAGAGGACAAGGAGTCTGGGAAAAGAAGAGTAAAGGGGCCTGGGGAAAGAAGAGTGAAGGAGCTTGGGGAAAGAAGAGTAAAGGGGCCCGGGGAAAGAAGAGTAATGGGGCCCGGGGAAAATAAATAGATGGGGCCAGGGAAATAAGAGAAAAGGATCCTGGGAAAAGAAGAGTAAAGGAGCCTTGGGAAAGAAGAGTAAAGGGGCCTGGGGAAAGAAGAGTAAAGGGGCCTGGGGAAAGAAGAGTCAAGGAGCTTGGGGAAAATAAGAGTAAAAGGGGCCTGGGGAAAGAAGAGTAAAGGAGCCTGGGGACAGACGAGTAAAGGGGCCTGGGGAAAGAAGAGGAAAGAGGCCTAGGGAAAGAAGAATAAAGGAGCCTGGGGAAAGAAGAGTCAAGGAGACTGAGAAAAAAGAGTAATGGGGCCTGGGGAAAGAAGAGTGAAGGAGCCTGGGGAAGGGGCCCGGGGAAAGAAGAGTATAGGGGCCTGGGGGAAGAAGAGTCACGGAGCCTGGGGGAAGAAGAGTAAAGGGGCATGGGGAAAGAAGAGTAAAGAGGCCCGGGAAAAACAAGAGCAAAGGGGCCTGGGGAAAGACGAGTAAAAGGGGCCCGGGGAAAGAGGAGCAAAGGGGCCTCGGGAAAGAAGAGTAATGGTGCCTGGGGGAAGAAGAGTAGAGGAGCCTGAAGAAAGAAGAGCAAAGGAGCCTGGGCAAAGAAGAGTAAAAGGAGCCTGGGGAAAGAAGAGCAATGGGGCCTAGGGAAAGAAGAGTAATGGGGCCTGGGTAAAGAAGAGCAAAATTGCCTGGGGAAAGAAGAGGAATGGAGCCTGGGGGAAAAAGAGTCAAGGGGCCTGGGGACAGAAGAATAATGGTGCCTGGGGGAAGAAGAGTAAAGGGGCCTGGGTAATGGAGAGTAATGGGGCCTGGGGAGAGAAGAGTAATGGGGCCTGGGGAAAGAAGAGTACAGGGAGCCTGAGGAAAGAAGAGTAAAGGAGCTTGGGGAAAGAAGAGTAAATGGGGCCTTGGGAAAGAAGATTGAAGGAGCCTGGGGAAAGAAGAGGCAAGGAGCCTGAGGAAAGAAGAACAAAGGAGCATGGGGGAAAAAGAGTAAAGGAGCCTGGGGAAAGAAGTGTAAAGGGGCCTGGGGAAAGAAGAGTAAAAACGGCCTGGGGCAAGAAGAGCAACTGGGCCTGGGGAAAGAAGAGTAACAGGGCCTGAAGAAAGAAGAGTACAGGGGCCTGGGGAAAGGAGAGCAAAGGAGCCTGAGGGGAGAAGAGTACAAGAGCCTGGGGGAAGGAGAGTAAAGGTGCCTGGGGAAACAAGAGTAATGAGGCCTGGGGAAAGAAGAGTAATGGGGCCTGGGGAAAGAAGAGGAACGGCGCCTGTGGAAAGAAGAGTAATGTGGCCTGGGGAAAGAAGAGCAACGGAGCCTGGGCAAAGAAGAGTCAAGGAACCTGCGGAAAGAAGAGTAAAGGGGCTTGAGGAAAGAAGAGTAAAGGAGCTCGGGGAAAGCAGAGTAAGGTGGCCTGGGGAAGGAAGAGTAAAGCGGCCTGGGGAAAGAAGAGTCAAGGAGCCTGGGGAAACAAGAGTAAAGGGGCCTGGGGAAAGAAGAGTAAAAGGGAATTGGGGGAATAATAGTGAGGGTGCCTGGGGAAAAAAGAGTAAAGGGCAGGGGAACGAAGAGTCAAGGTGCCTGTGGCAAGAAGAGTAATGGGGCCTGGGGGAAGAAGAGGAAAGGAGCCTCGGGAAAAAAGAGCATAGGGGCCTGGGGTAAGAAGAGTAAAAAGGGCCTGGGGAAAGAAGAGTCCAGGAGCCTGGGGATCGGCGAGTAAAGGGGCCTGGGGAAAGACGAGTAAAGGGGCCTGGGGAAAGAAAAGTAATGGGGCCTGGGGAAAGAAGAGTAACGGGGCCTGGGAGAGAAGCGTAAAGGGGCCTGGGGAAAGAAGCGCCAAGGGGCCTGGGGAAGAAGAGTAATTGGGCCTGGGGAAAGAAGCATAAAGGAGCTTGAGGAAAGAATGGGAAAGGAGCCTGGGGAAAGAAGAGTAAAAAGGGCCAGGGGAAAGAAGAGTCCAGGAACTTGGGGAAAGAAGAGTAAAAGGGGCAAGGGGAAAGAAGATTAAAAGGGGCCTGGGGAAAGAAGAGCATGGGAGCCGGGGGAAAGAAGAACAATGGGGCCTGGGGAAAGAAGAGTAGAGGAGCATGAGGAAAGAAGAGTCAAGGAGCCTGGGGAAAGAAGAGGACAAGAGCCTGGGGCACGACGAGTAAAGGAGCCTGGGGAACGAAGAGTAAATGGCCTGGGGAAAGCAGAGTAAAGGAGCCTGAGGAAAGAAGAGTCAAGGAGCCTGGGGAAAGAGAGTAAAAAGGAGCTTGAAGAAGGAAGAGTAGCGGAGACTGGGGAAAGAAGAGTAAAGGAGCCTGGAGAACGAAGAGGAAAAGGAGCCTGGGGGAAGAAGAGCAACAGTGCCATGGGAAAGAAGAGTAAGGGAGCCTGGGGAAAGAAGAGTAAAGAAGCCTGAGAAAAGCAGAGCAAAGGGTGCCTTGGGAAAGAAGAGTAAAGGGGCCTGGGGAAAGACGAGTCAAGGAGCGTGGGGAAAAGAAGAGTAAGGGAGCCGTGGGAAAGAAGAGTAAAAACGGCCTCGGTAAAGAAGAGGAAAGGGGCTTGAGGAAAGAAGAGCCAAGGAGCCTGGGGAAAGAAGAGTAATGAGGCCTGGGGAAAGGAGAGGAAAAGGACCCTGGGGAAAGAAGAGTCAAGGAGCCGAGGGAAAGAAAAGTAAAGGGGCCTGGGGAAAGAAGAGCAAAGGGGCCTGGGGAAAGAAGAGTAAAGGAGCCTGGGGAAAGAAGAGTAAAGGGGCCTGGGGAAAGAAGAGGAAAGGAGTCTGGGGAAAGAAGAGTAAGGTGCCTGGGGAAAGAAGAGTAAATAAGCCTGAGAAAGAAGAGCAAAGGGGTCTGGGGAAAGAAGAGTAAAGGAGCCTTGCGAAGAAGAGTAATGGGGCCTGGGAAAAGAAGAAGAAAGGAGCCTGGGGGAAGAAGGAAACTAGAACCTTGGGAAAGAAGAGTATTGGGGCCTGCGGAAAGACGAGTAAAGCATCCTGGGGAAAGAAGAGTCAAAGAGCTTGGGGAAAAAAAGAGCAAAGGGGCTTGAAGAGAGAAGAGCAAATGAGCGTGGGGCAAGAAGAGTCAAGGAGCCTGACGAAAAAGAGTAAAGGAGCCTGGGAAAAGAAGAGCAAAGGAGCCTGGGGAAAGAAGAGTCAAGGGTCCTGGGGAAAGAAGAGCAAAGGGGCCTGGGGAAAGAAGAGCAAAGAGGCCTGGGGAAAGAAGAGCCAAGGAGCCTGGGGAAGGAAGAGCAATGATGCCTGGGGAAATAAGAGTAATGGGGCCTGGGCAAAGAAGAGTAAATGACCCTGTGGAAAGAAGAGGAACTGGGCCTGGGGAAAGAAGAGTAAAGGAGCTTGGGGAAAAAATAGTAATGAGGTCTGGGGAGAGAAGAGTAAAGGGGCCTGGGGAAAGAAGAGTCAAGGAGCCTGGGGAAAGAAGAGTAAAGGAGTTTGGGGAACGAAGCGTAAAGGGGCCCGGGAAAAGAAGAGTAAAGGGGCCTGGGGAAAAAAGAGGAAAGGGGCCTAGGGAAAGAAGAGTCAAGGAGCCTGGGGAAAGAAGAGTAGAGGTGCCTGGGGAAAGAAGAGTAAAGGAGCCTGGGGAAAGAAGAGTAAAGGGGCGTGGGGAAAGAAGAGTAGTGGGGCCTGGGGAAAGAAGAGTACAGGAGCCTGAAAAAGAAGAGTTAAGGAGCCTGAGGAAAGAATAGTGAAGGAGTCTGAGGGAAGAAGAGTAAAGGGGCCTGGGGAAAAAGAAGAGGAAAGGGGCCTGGGGAAAGAAGAGTCAAGGAGCCTGGGGAAAGAAGAGGAAAGGGGCCTGGGGAAAGGAGAGGAAAGGGACCCTGGGGAAAGAAGAGTCAGGGAGCCTGGGGAAATAAGAGTAAATGTGCCTGCGGAAAGTAGGAGTAATGAGGCCTGGGGAAAGAGGAGTCAAAGAGCCTGGGGAAAGAAGCGTAGTGGTGCCTGGGGAAAGACGAGTAAATGAGCCTGAGGAAAAAAAGATTGGAGGGGCCTGGGGAAAGAAGAGTCAAGGGGCCTGGGGAAAGAAGTGCACAAGGGCCTGGGGAAAGAAGAGTAAAGGAACTGAGAAAAGAAGAGCAAAGGAGCCTGGGGAAAGAAGAGTAATGAGGCCTGGTGGAAGAAGAGGCAAGGAACCTGGGGAAAGAAGAGTCAGGGAGCCTGTGGGAAGAAGCGCAAGCGGGGCCTGGGGAAAGAAGAGGACAAGGGCCTGGGGAAAGAAGAGTCAAGGAGCCTGGGGAAAGAAGAGGAAAGGAGCCTGGGGAAAGAAGAGCGAAGGGGCCTGGGGAAAGAAGAGTAAAAGGTACCCGGGGAAAGAAGAGTAAAGGGGACTGGGGAAAGAAAAGTAAAGGAGCCTGAGGTGAGAAGAGTGAAAGTTGCTGGAGAAAGAAGAGTAGAAGGGCCTGGGGCAAGAAGAGTCAAGGAGTCTCGGGAAAGAATAGTAAAGGAGCCTCAACAAATAAGAGTGAAGGAGTCTGAGGAAAGAAGAGTAAAGGAGCCTGAGGAAAGAAGATCAAAGGAGGCTGGGGAAAGAAGAGCAAAGGACCGTGGGGGAAAAAGAGTAATGGGGCCTGAGGAAAGAAGAGTCAAGGAGCCTGGGGAAAGAAGAGTAATGGGGCCTGGGGAACGAAGAGTACTGGGGCCTGAAGAAAGAAGAGCAAAGGAGCCTGGGGAAAGAAGAGTAAAAGGGGCCTGGGGCAAGAAGAGCAATGAGGCCTAGGGAAAGAAGAGTAATGGGGCCTGGGTAAAGAAGAGCAAAATTGCCTGGGGAAAGAAAAGGGAAGCAGCCTGGGGGAAAAAGAGTCAAGGGGCCTGGGGACAGAAGAGTAATGGTGCCTGGGGGAAGAAGAGTAAAGGGGTCTAGGGAAAGGAGAGTAATGGGGCCTGGGAAAGAAGAGTTAAGGGGCCTGGGGAAAGAAGAGTAAAGGGAGCCTGGGGAAGGAAGAGTCAAGGAGCTTGGGGAAAGAAGAGTAAATTTGGCCTTGGAAAAGAAGATTGAAGGTGCCTGGGGAAAGAAGAGTAATGGGGCCCGAGGAAAGAAGAGTAAAGAGGGCCTGGGGAAAAAATAGTAAAGGGGCCTAGCGAAAGAGGAGTAAAGGGGCCTGAGGACAGAAAAGTAAAAAGGGCCTTGGGAAAGAAGAGCAACTGGGCCTGGGGAAAGAAGAGTAACGGGGCCTGGGGAAACAAGCGTACAGGGGCCTGGGGAAAGGAGAGTAATGGGGCCTGGGGAAACGAAGAAGAGTAAGGAAGCCTGAGGAGATAAGGGTACAAAAGCCTGGGGGAAGGAGAGTAAAGGTGCCTGGGGAAAGAAGTAATGAGGCCTGGGGAAAGAAGAGTAACGTAACGGGGCCTGGGGAAAGAAGAGGAACGGCGCCTGGGGAAAGAAGAGTAAAGGGCCTGGGGAAAGAAGAGGAAAGGAGTCTGGGGAAAGAAGAGTCAGAGAGCCTGCGGAAAGAAGAGTAAAGGGGCTTGGTGAAAGAAGAGTGAAGGAGCTCGGGGAAAGCAGAGTAAGGTGGCCTGGGGAAGAAAGAGCAAAGGGGCCTGGGGAAAGAAGAGTCAAGGAGCCTGGGGAAACAAGAGTAAAGGGGCCTGGGAAAGAAGAGTAAAAGGGAACTGGGGGAAGAATAGTGAGGGTGCCTGGGGAAAGAAGAGTAATGGGGCCTGGGGAAAGAAGAGTCTAGGTGCCTGGGGAAAGAAGAGTAATGGGGCCTGGGGAAAGAAGAGGAAAGGAGCCTGGGGAAAAAAGAGGAAAGGGGCCTGGGGAAAGAAGAGTAAAAAGGGCCTCGGGAAAGAAGAGTAAAGGGGCCTGGGGACAGAAGAGCAAAGGGGTCTGGGGAAAGAAGAGTAAAGGGGCCTGGGGAAGGAAGAGTAATGGGGCCTGGGTAAAGAAGAGTAACGGGGCCTGGGAGAGAAGGGTAAAGGGGCCTGAGGAAAGAAGCGCCAAGGGGCCTGGGGAAAGAAGAGTAATGGGACCTGGGGAAAGAAGAATAAACGAGCTTGAGGAAAGAATGGGAAAGGAGCCTGGGGAAAGAAGAATAAAAAGGGCCAGGGGAAAGAAGAGCAAAAGAGCCTGGGGAAAGAAGAGTAATGGGGCCTGGGGAAAGAAGAGTAAAGGAGCCTGAGGAAGGAAGAGTCAAGGAGCCTGGGGAAAGCAGAGGACAAGAGCCTGGGGCAAGGCGAGTAAAGGAGCCTGGGGAACGAAGAGTAAATGGGCCCTGGGGAAAGAAGAGTAAAGGAGCCTGAGGAAAGAAGAGGAAAGGAGCTTGGGGAAAGAAGAATAAAGGAGCTTGAAGAAAGAAGAGTAATGGGGCCTGGGGAAAGACGAGTAAAGGAGCCTGGAGAACGAAGAGGAAAAGGAGCCTGGAGGAAGAAGAGCAACAAGGCCTGGGGGAAGAAGAGTAAGGGAGCCTGAGGAAAGAAGGGGAAAGGGGCCTGGGGAAAGAAGAGTAAAAGGGGCCTGGGGAAAGAAGAGAAATGGGGCCTGGGGAAAGAAGAGGAAAGGAGCCTGGGAAGGAAGAGTCAAGGATCCTGGGGAAAGAAGAGTAATGGGGCCTGGGGAAAGAAGAGGAAAGGGAAGAGGAAAGAAGAGTAAAGGAGCCTGGGGAAGGAAGAGTAAAGGGGCCTGGGGAAAGAAGAGTAAAGGGGCCTGGGGAAAGAAGAGCCAAGGAGCCTGGGGAAAGAAGAGTAAAGGGGCCTGAGGAAAGAAGAGCAAAGGGGCCTGGGGAACGAAGAGTAAAGGAGCCTGGGGAAATAAGAGCAAAGGGGCCTGGGGAAAGAAGAGGAAAGGAGTCTGGGGAAAGAAGAGTCAAGGAGCCTGGGGAAAGAAGAGTAAAGAAGCCTGAGGACAGAAGAGGAAGGAAGCTGGGGGAAAGAAGAATAAAGGAGCTTGAAGAAACAAGAGTAGCGGGGCCTGGGGAAAGACGAGTAAAGGAGCCTGGAGAACGAAGAGGAAAAGGAGCCTGGGGGAAGAAGAGCAACAAGGCCTGGGAAAAGAAGAGTAAGGGAGCCTGAGGAAAGACGAGTCAAGGAGCGTGGGGAAAAGAAGAGTAAAGGAGCCTGGGGAAAAAGAGCAAAGGGGCCTGGGGAAAGAAGAGTTAAAGGAGCCTGGGGAAAGTAATGGGGCCTGGGGAAAGAAGAGGAAAGGGGCATGGGGAAAGAAGAGTAAAGGAGCCTGGGGAAAGAAGAGCA
Organism: Nitzschia sp. DOCU1; assembly: GCA_951394045.1. Classification (NCBI taxonomy): domain Eukaryota; phylum Bacillariophyta; class Bacillariophyceae; order Bacillariales; family Bacillariaceae; genus Nitzschia; species Nitzschia sp. DOCU1. Next base: position 11,248 of record CATOAN010000044.1, on the reverse strand, counting down.
AAGGGGCCTGGTGAAATAAGAGCAAAAGCGCCTGGGGAAAGAAGTGGAAAAGAGATTGGGGATTGAATGACAAAGGGGTCTGGGGAAAGAAGAGTCAAGGAGCCTGGGGGAAGAAGAGTAAAGGGGCCTGGGGAAAGAAGAGTAAAGGGGCCTGGGAAAAAAGAAGAGTAAAGGGGTCTGGGGAAAGAAGAGGCAAGGGGCCTGGAGAAAGAAGAGTAAAGAGGCCTGGGGAAGGAAGAGTCAAGGGGCCTGGGGAAAGAAGAGGAATGGGGCCTGGGGAAAGAAGAGCAAAGAGGCCTGGGGGAAGAAGAGGAAAGGGGCCTGGGGAAAGAAGAGTCAAGTAACCTGGTGAAAGAAGAGTAAACGAGCCTGGGGTAAGAAGAGTAAAGATGCCTAGGGAAAGAAGAGGAAAGGAGCCTGGGGAAAGAAGAGTAAAAGGGCCTGGGGAAAGAAGAGTACAAGGCGCCTGGGGAAAGAATAGTAAAAGGGGCCTGGGGGAAGAAGAGTCGTGGAGTCTGGGGAAAGAAGAGTCAAGGAGCCTGGGGAAAGAAGAGCAAAGGAGCCTGGGAAAAAGAGCAAAGGATCCTGGGGAAGGAAGAGGAAAGGGGCCTGAGGGAAAAAAGTGTCAAGGGGCTTGGGGGAAGAAGAGCAAAGGAGCCTGGAAAAAGAAGAGTAAAGGGGCCTGGGGAAAGAAGAGGAAAGGAGCCTGGGGAAAGAAGGGTAAGGGAGCCTGGGGAAAGAAGAGGAAAGGGAAGAGGAAAGGAGCCTGGGGAAAGACGAGTCAAGGAGCCCGGGGAAATAGAAGTAACGGGGCTTCGGGAAAGAAGAATAAAGGAGCCTGGGGAAAGAAGAGTCAAGAAGCCTGGTTAACAAAAAAAGAGTAATGGGGCCTGGGGAAAGGAGAGTAATGGGGCCTGGGGAAAGAAGAGTAAAGGGGCCTGGGGAAGGAAGAGTAAAGGGGCCTGGGGAAAGAAGAGAAAAGGAGCCTTGGGAAAGAAGAGTAAAGCGGCCCGGGGAAAGAAGAGTCATGGAGCCTGGGGATGGACGAGAAAAGGGGCCTGGGGAAAGAATAGAAAAGGAGCTTCGGCAATAAAGAGTACAGGGGCCTGGGGAAAGAAGAGTAAAGGGGCCTGGGGAAAAAACAGAGTAAACGGGCTTGGGGAAAAGAAGAGTAAAGGGGCCTGGGGAAAGAAGAGTAAAGGGGCCTGGGGAAACAAGAGTAAAGGGGCCTGGGGAAAGAAGAGTAAAGGAGCCTGGGGAAAGAAGAGGAAAGGAGCCTGGGAAGGAAATGTCAAGGGCCTGGGGAAACAAGAGTCCAGGAGCCTGGGGAAAGAAGAGTCAAGGAGCCTGGGGAAAAAGGAGTAAAGGGGCCTGGGGAAAGAAGAGGAAAGGGGTCTGGGGAAAGAAGAGGAGTGGAGGGGAAAGAAGAGCAAAGGGGCCTGGGGAAATAAGCGTAAATGAGCCTGGGGAATGAAGAGTCAAGGGGCCTCGGGAAAGAAGAGTAATAAGGGCCTGGGGAAAGAAGAGTCAAGGAGCCTGGGGAAATAAGAGTAAAGGGGCCTGGGGAGAGAAGAGCAAAGGGGTCTGAGGAAAGAAGAGTAAAGGGCCTGGGGGAAGAAGAGTAAGGAGGGGCCTGGGGAAAGAAGAGTAAAGGAGCCTGAGGAAAGAAGAGTAAAGGAGCCTGGGGAAAGAAGAGTGAAGGAGCCTGGGGCAAGAAGATCCAAGGGGCCTGGGGAAAGAAGAGCAGAGGAGCCTGGGAAAAGAAGAGTCAAGGGGCCTGGGGAAAGAAGAGTAAAGGGGCCTGGGGCAAGAAGAGCAAAGGGGCCTGGGGAAACAAGATTCGAGGGGCCTGGGAAAAGAAGAGTCAAGGATCCTGGGGAAAGCAGGGCAAAGGAGCCCGGGGGAAGAAGAGTAAAGGGGCCTGGGGAAAGACGAGTCAAGGAGCCTGGGGAAACAAGAGCAAAGGGGCCTGGGGAAAAGAAGCGTAAGTGAGCCTGGGGAAAGAAGAGTTAGAGGAGCCTGGGGAAAGTAATGGGGCCTGGGGAATGAAGAAGAGAGGGGCATGGGGAAAGAAGAGTAAAGGATCCTGGGGAAAGAAGAGCAAAGGGGCCTGGGGAAAGAAGAGTAATGGGGCCTGGGGAAAGAAGAGTAAAGGAGCCTGGACAAAGAAAAGGAAAGGAGCCTGGGGAAAGAAGAATAAAGGGGCCTGGGGAAAGAAAAGTAATGGGGCCCAGGGAAACAAGCGTAAAGGAGCCTGAGGACAGAAGAGTAAAGCAGCATTGGGAAAGAAGAGAAACTGTGCCTGGGGAAAAAAAGAGTAGAGGGGGCCTTTCAAAGGAGGAGCAAACGAGCCCCGGGAAGGAAGAGGAACGGAGCCTGGAGAAAGAAGAGTCAAGGAACCTGCGGAAAGAAGAGGAAAGGGGCCTGGGGAAAGAAGAGTAGAGTGGCTTGGGGAAAGAAGAGTCAAGGAGCCTGGGGAAAGAAGAGTCAAGGTGCCTGGGGAAAGACGAGGAAAGGGGCCTGGGGAAAGAAGAGTAAAGGGTCCAAGGGAAAGAAGAGTAAAGGGGCCTGAGGAAAGAAGAGCAAAGGAGCCTGGGGAAAAAAGAGTAATGGGGCCTGGGGAAAGAAGAGTGAAGGAGCCTGGAAAAAGAAGAGGAAAGGAGCCTGAGGAAAAAAGAGCCAAAGGGGCCTGGGGAAAGAAGAGCCAAGGAGCCTCGGGAAAGGAGAGTAAAAGGGTCTGGGGAAGGGAGAGTAAAGGTGCCTGGGGAAAGAAGAGTAAATGGGGCCTGAGGAAAGAAGAGTAAAGGGGCCTTGGGAAAGAAGAGCAAAGGGGCCCGGGGAAAGAAGAGAAAGGGGTCTGGGGAAAAAAGAGGAAAGGGGCCTGGGGAAAGAAGAGAAACGGGGCCTGGGGAAAAAACTAGTAAAGGGGCCTGAGGAAAGAAGAGTAAAGGAGCCTGAGGAAAGAAGAGGAAAGGAGCTTGGGGGAAGAAGAGTACAAGGGCCTGGGGACAGAAGAGGAAAGGAACCTTCGGAAAGAAGAATAAAGGAGCCTGGGGAAAGACGAGTAACGGGGCTTGGTGAAAGAAGAGTAAAGGGGCCTGGGGAAAGCAGAGTGGAGGGGTCTGGGGAAAGAAGAGTCAAGGAGCCTGGGGACAGACGAGGCAAGGGGCCTGGGGAAAGAAGAGTTAAGGGGCCTGGGGAAAGAAGCGTCAAGGGGCCTGGGGAATGAAGAGTCAAGGAGCCTGGAACAAGAAGAGTAGTGGGGCCTGGGGAAAGAAGAGGAAAGGAGCCTCGGGAAAGAAGAGTAAGGGGCCTGGGGGAAGAAGAGGAAAGGAGCCTGGGGAAAGAAGAGCAAAGGGGCCCGGGAAAAGAAGAGCAAAGGGGCCTGGGTACAGAAGAGGAAAGGGGCCTGGAGAAAGAAGAGTCAAGGGGCCTGGGGAAAAAAGAGCAATGAGTCTTGGAGAAAGAAGAGTAATGGGGCCTGCGGAAAGAAGAGTAAAGGAGCCTGGGGAAAGAAGAGCAAAGAGGCCTGGGGAAAGAAGGGCAATGGGACCTGGGGAAAGAAGAGCAACGGAGCCTGGGCAAAGCATAGTAAAGGAGACTGGGCAAACAAGAGGGAAGGAGCCTGGGGAAAGAAGAGTAAAGGGGCTTTGGGGAAGAAGAGTCAAGGAGCCTGGGGAAAGAAGAGGAAAGTGGCCTGGGGAAAGAAGAGTAAAGGAGCCTGGGAAATAATAGTAAAGGGGCCTGGGGAAAGAAGAGTAAAGGAGCCTGGGGAAAGAAGACCAATGGGGCCTGGGGAAAGAAGAGCAAAGGGGCCTGGGGAAAGAAGAGCAAGGGTGCCTGGGGAAAGAAGAATAAAGGAGCCTGAGGAAATAAGAGTAAAGGAGCTTGGTGAAATAATAGAAAAGGGGCCTGGGGACAGAAGAATAAAAGGGTCTGGGGACAGAAGAGTAAAGGAGTCTTGGGAAAGAAGAGTAAAGGGGCCTCGGGAAAGAAGAGTAAAGGGGCCTTGGGAAAGTAGAGTCAAGAGGTCTTGGGAACGACGAGTAATGCGGCCTGGGGAAAGACGAGTAAGGGAGCCTGGGGAAAGAAGAGCAAAGGGGCCTGGGAAAAGAAGAGTAATGGGACCTGGGGAAAGAAAAGTAAAAAGAGCCTGGGGAAAGAAGAGTGAATGGGCCTGGGGAAAGAAGAGTGAAGGAGCTTGGGGAAGGAAAAGTAAATGGGACCTGAGGAAGGCAGAGTAAAGGGGCCTGGAAAAAGAAGAGGAAAGGAGCCTGGGAAAAGAAGAGTAAAGGGGCCTGGGGAAAGAAGAGTCACGGAGCCTGGGGAAATAAGAGTAAAGGGGCCTGGGGAAAGAAGAGTAAGGGAGCCTGAATAAAGACGAGTAAAGGAGCATGGGTAAAGACGGGGAAAGGGGCCTGGGGAAACAAGAAGACAAGGAGCCTGGGAAAAGAAAAGTAAAGGGGCCTCGGGAAAGAAGAGCAAACGGGCCTCGGGAAAGAAGAGTAAAGGGGCCTGGGGAGAGAAGAGTAAAGGGGGCCGGGGAAAATAAATTGATGGGGCCTAGGAAAAATAGTAAAGGATCCTGGGAAAAGAAGAGTAACGGAGCCTGGGGAAAGAAGAGTAAAGGGGCCTGGGGAAAGAAGAGTAAAGGGGCCTGGGGAAAGAAGAGTCAAGGAGCCTGGGGAAAATAAGAGTAAAAGGGGCCTGGGGAAAGAAGAGTAAAGGAGCCTGGGGACAGACGAGTAAAGGGGCCTGGGGAAAGAAGAGGAAAGAGGCCTAGGGAAAGAAGAATAAAGGAGCCTGGGGAAAGAAGAGTCAAGGAGACTGAGAAAAAAGAAGAGTCATGGGGCCTGGGGAAAGAAGAGTAAGGGAGCCTGGGGAAGGGGCCTGGGGAAAGAAGAGTAAAGGGGCCTGGGGGAAGAAGAGTCACGGAGCCTGGGGGAAGAAGAGTAAAGGGGTATGGGGAAAGAAGAGTAAAGGGGCCCGGGGAAACAAGAGTAAAGGGGCGTGGGGAAAGAAGAGTAAAAGGGGCCCGGGGAAAGAGGAGCAAAGGGGCCTGGGGAAGGAAGAGTAATGGTGCCTGGGGGAAGAAGAGTAGAGGAGCCTGAGGAAAGAAGAGCAAAGGAGCCTGGGGAAAGAAGAGTAAAAGGGGCCTGGGGACAGAAGAGCAATGGGGCCTAGGGAAAGAAGAGTAATGGGGCCTGGGTAAAGAAGAGCAAAATTGCCTGGGGAAAGAAGAGGAAAGGAGCCTGGGGGAAAAAGAGTCAAGGGGCCTGGGGACAGAAGAATAATGGTGCCTGGGGGAAGAAGAGTAAAGGGGCCTGGGAAATGGAGAGTAATGGGGCCTGGGGAGAGAAGAGTAATGGGGCCTGGGGAAAGAAGAGTACAGTGAGCCTGAGGAAAGAAGAGTAAAGGAGCTTGGGGAAAGAAGAGTAAATGGGGCCTTGGGAAAGAAGATTGAAGGAGCCTGGGGAAAGAAGAGTCAAGGAGCCTGAGGAAAGAAGAACAAAGCAGCCTGGGGGAAAAAGAGTAAAGGAGCCTGGGGAAAGAAGAGTAAAGGGGCCTGGGGAAAGAAGAGTAAAAAGGGCCTGGGGAAAGAAGAGCAACTGGGCTTGGGGAAAGAAGAGTAAAGGGGCCTGGGGAAAGAAGAGTGCAGGGGCCTGGGGAAAAGAGAGTAAAGGAGCCTGAGGAGAGAAGAGTACAAAAGCCTGGGGGAAGGAGAGTAAAGGGGCCTGGGGAAAGAAGAGTAACGAGGCCTGGGGAAAGAAGAGTAACGGGGCCTGGGGAAAGAAGAGTAATGAGGCCTGGGGAAAGAAGAGTAATGGGGCCTGGGGAAAGAAGAATAAAAAAGGGCCTGGGGAAAGAAGAGTCAAGGAACCTGCGGAAAGACGAGTAAAGCGGCTTGAGGAAAGAAGAGTGAAGGAGCTCGGGGAAAGCAGAGTAAGGTGGCCTGGGTAAGGAAGAGTAAAGGGCCCTGGGGAAAGAAGAGTCAAGGAGCCTGGGGAAAAAGGAGTAAAGGGGCCTGGGGAAAGAAGAGTAAAAGGGAGCTGGGGGAATAATAGTGAGGGTGCCTGGGGAAAGAAGAGTAAAGGGCCTGGGGAAAGAAGAGTCAAGGTGCCTGGGGAAAGAAGCGTAATGGGGCCTGGGCAAAGAAGAGGAAAGGAGCCTGGGGAAAAAAGAGTAAAGGGGCCTGGGGAAAAAAGAGAGAAAAGGGCCTGGGGAATGAAGAGTCAAGGAGCCTGGGGATCGACGAGTAAAGGGGCCTGGGGAAAGACGAGTAAAGGGGCCTGGGGAAGGAAGAGGAATGGGGCCTGGGGAAAGAAGAGTAACGGGGCCTGGGAGAGAAGAGTAAAGGGGCCTGGGGAAAGAAGCGCCAAGGGGCCTGGGGAAAGAAGGGTAATGGGGCCTGGGGAACGAAGAATAAAGGAGCTTGAGCGAAGCATGGGAAAGGAGCCTGGGGAAAGAAGAGTAAAAAGGGCCAGGGGAAAGAAGAGTCCAGGAACTTGGGGAAAGAAGAAGAGTAAAAGGGGCAAGGGGAAAGAAGATTAAAAGGGGCCTGGGAAAAGAAGAGCAAAGGAGCCTGGGGAAAGAAGAGTAATCGGGTCTGGGGAAAGAAGAGTAAAGGAGCATGAGGAAAGAAGAGTCAAGGAGCCTGGGGAAAGAAGCGGACAAGAGCCTGGGGCAAGGCGAGTTAAGGAGCCTGGGGAACGAAGAGTAAATAGGCCCTGGGGAAAGAAGAGTAAAGGAGCCTGAGGAAAGAAGAGGAAGGGAGCGTGAGGAAAGAAGAATAAAGGAGCTTGAAGAAAGAAGAGTAGCGGAGCCTGGGGAAAGAAGAGTAAAGGAGCCTGGAGAACGAAGAGGAAAAGGAGCCTGGGGGAAGAAGAGCAACAGGGCCTGAGGAAAGAAGAGTAAAGGAGCCTGAGGAAAGAAGAGTAAAGGGGCCTGGGGAACGAAGAGTAAAAGGGGCCTGGGGAAAGAAGAATAATGGGGCCTGGGGAAAGAAGAGGAAAGGAGCCTGGGGAAAGAAGAGTCAAGGAACCTGCGGAAAGAAGAGTAATGGGGCCTGGGTAAAGAAGAGGATAGGGGCTTGAGGAAAGACGAGTAAAGGAGCCTGGGGAAGGAAGAGTAAAGGGGCCTGGGGAAAGAAGAGTAAGGGGCCTGGGGAAAGGAGAGTCAAGAAGCCTGGGGAAAGAAGAGTAAAGGGGCCTGAGGAAAGAAGAGCAAAGGGGCCTGAGGAAAGAAGAGTAAAGGACCCTGGGGAAAGAATAGTAAAGGGGCCTGGGGAAAGAAGAGGAAAGGAGTCTGGGGAAAGAAGATTCAAGGAGCCTGGGCAAAGAAGAGTAAAGAAGCCTGAGAAAAGAAGAGCAAAGTGTGCCTTGGGAAAGAAGAGTAAAGGGGCCTGGGGAAAGACGAGTCAAGGAGCGCGGGGAAAAGAAGAGTAAAGGAGCCTTGGGAAAGAAGAATAAAGGGGCTTGGTGAAAGAAGAGCAAAAGCGCCTGGGGAACGAAGAGGAAAAGAGAGTGGGGATTGAATAGCAAAGGGGTCTGGGGAAAGAAGAGTCAAGGAGCCTGGGGGAAGAAGAGTAAAGGGGCCTGGGGAAAGAAGAGTCAAGGAGCCTAGGAAAAAGAAGAGTAAAGGGGTCTGGGGAAAGAAGAGTCAAGGGCTTGGTGGAAGAAGAGTAAAGAGGCCTGGGGAAGGAAGAGCCAAGGTGCCTGGGGAAAGAAGAGGAAGGGGGCCTGGGGAAAGAAGAGCAAAGAGGCCTGGGGGAAGAAGAGGAAAGGGGCCTGGGGAAAGAAGAGTTAAGTAACCTGGTGAAAGAAGAGTAAACGAGCCTGGGGTAAGAAGAGTAAAGGAGCCTAGGGAAAGAAGAGGAAAGGAGCCTGGGTAACGAAGAGTAAAAAGGGGCTTGGGGAAAGAAGAGTAAAAGGGGCTTGGGGAAAGAAGAGTAAAAGGGGCCTGGGGGGAGAAGAGTCGTGAAGTCTGGGGAAAGAAGAGTCAAGGAGCCTGGGGGCAGAAAAGCAAAGGAGCCTGGGAAAAAGAGCAAATGAGTCTGGGGAAGGAAGAGTAAAGGGGACTGAGGGAAACAAGTGTCAAGGGGGCTGGGGGAAGAAGAGTAAAGGAGCCTGGGAAAAGAAGAGTAAAGGGGCATGCGGAAAGAAGAGGAAAGGAGCCTGGGGAAAGAAGGGTAAGGGAGCCAAGGGAAAGAAGAGGAAAGGGAAGAGGAAAGGAGCCTGGGGAAAGACGAGTCGGGGAGTCCGGGGAAATAAGAGTAAAGGGGCTTGGGGAAAGAAGAAAAATGGAGCCTGGGGAAAGAAGAGTCAAGAAGCCTGGTTAACAAAAAGAGTAATGGGGCCCGGGGAAAGAAGAGTAATGGGGCCTGGGGAAAGAAGAGTAAAGAAGAGTAAAGGGGCCCCGGGAAAGAAGAGTAATGGGGCCTGTGGAAGGAAGAGTAAAAGGGGCCTGGGTGAAGAAGAGTAAAGGGGCCTGGGGAAAAAAGAGAAAAGGAGCCTTGGGAAAGAAGAGTGGAGCGGCCCGGGGAAAGCAGAGTCATGGAGCCTGGGGATCGACGAGAAAAGGGGCCTTGGGAAAGAATAGAAAAGGAGCTTCGGCAATAAAGAGTAAAGGGGCCTGGGGAAAGAAGAGTAAAGGGGCCTGGGGAAAAACAGAGTAAACGGGCTTGGGAAAAAGAAGAGTAAAGGGGCCTCGGGAAAGAAGAGTAAAGGGGCCTGGGGAAACAAGAGTAAAGGGGCCTGGGGAAAGAAGAGCAAAGGCGCCTGGGGAAAGAAGAGGAAAGGAGCCTGGGAAGGAAGAGTCAAGGGCCTGGGGAAACAAGAGTCAAGGAGCCTGGGGAAAGAAGAGTAAAGGGGCCTCGGGAAGAAGAGTAAAGGGGCCTGGGGAGAGAAGAGGCAAGGGGTCTGGGGAAAGAAGAGGAGTGGAGGGGAAAGAAGAGTAAAGGGGCCTGGGGAAAGAAGCGTAAATGAGCCTGGGGAATGAAGAGTCAAGGGGCCTCGGGAAAGAAGAGTAATAAGGGCCTGGGGAAAGAAGAGTCAAGGAGCCTGGGGAAGGAAGAGTAAAGGGGCCTGGGGAGAGAAGAGCAAAGGGGTCTGGGGAAAGAAGAGTAAAGGGCCTGGGGAAAGAAGAGTAAGGAGGGGCCCGGGGAAACAAGAGTAAAGGGGCCTGGGGAAAGAAGAGTAAAAGGGGACCGGGGAAAGAAGAGTAAGGGAGCCCGGGGCAACAAGATCCAAGGGGCCTGGGGAAAGAACAGCAAAGGAGCCTGGGAAAAAATAGTCAAGGGGCCTGGGGAAAGAAGAGTAATGGGGCCTGGGGCAAGAAGAGCAAAGGGGCCCGGGGAAACAAGATTCGAGGGGCCTGGGGAAAGAAGAGTCAAGGATCCTGGAGAAAGCAGGGCAAAGGAGCCAGGGGAAAGAAGAGCAAGGGGGCATGGGGAAAGACGAGTCAAGGAGCCTGGGGAAAGAAGAACAAAGGGGCCTGGGGAAAGCAGCGTAAGTGAGCCTGGGGAAAGAAGAGTTAGAGGAGCCTGGGGAAAGTAATGGAGCCTGGGGAAAGAAGAGGAAAGGGGCCTGGGGAAAGAAGAGTAAAGGGGCTTGGGGAAAGAAGAGCAAAGGAGCCTGGGGAAAGAAGAGTAATGGGGCCTGGGGAAAGAAGAGTAAAGGAGCCTGGAAAAGGAAGAGGAAAGGAGCCTGGGGAAAGAAGAATAAAGGGGCCTGGGGACAGAAAAGTAATGGGGCCTAGGGAAAGAAGAGTAAAGGAGCCTGAGGACAGAAGAGTAAAGGAGCCTGGGGAAAGACGAGAAACGGTGCTTGGGGAAAAAAGAGTAGAGGGGGCCTGTCGAAAGAGGAGTAAACGAGCCCGGGGAAGGAAGAGGAACGGAGCCTGGAGAAAGAAGAGTCAAGGAACCTGCGGAAAGAAGAGGAAAGGAGCCTGGGGAAAGAAGAGTAGAGGGGCTTGGGGAAAGAAGAGTCAAGGAGCCTGGGGAAAGAAGAGTCAAGGTGCCTGGGAAAAGACGAAGCAAGGGGCCTGGGGAAAGAAGAGTAAAGGGGCCAAGGCAAAGAAGAGTTAAGGGGCCTGAGGAAAGAAAAGCAAAGGAGCCTGGGGAAAGAAGAGTAATGGGGCCTGGGGAAAGAAGAGTGAAGGAGCCTGGAGAAAGAAGAGGAAAGGAGCCTGAGGAAAAAAGAGCAAAAGGGGCCTGGGGAAAGAAGAGTCAAGGAGCCTCGGGAAAGACGAGTAAAGGGGTCTGGGGAAAGAAGAGTAAAGGTGCCTGGGGAAAGAAGAGTAAATGGGGCCTGAGGAAAGAAGAGTAAAGGAGCCTTGGGAAAGAAGAGTAAAAGGGGCCCGGGGAAAGAAGAGGAAAGGGGTCTGGGGAAAGAAGAGGAAAGGGGCCTGGGGAAAGAAGAGAAAAGGGCCCTGGAAAAAAAGAGTAAAGGGGCCTGAGGAAATAAGAGTAAAGGAGCCTGAGGAAAGAAGAGGAAACGAGCTTGGGGAAAGAAGAGCACAAGGGCCTGGGAAAAGAAGAGGAAAGGAACCTGCGGAAAGAAGAATAAAGGAGCCTGGGGAAAGACGAGTAACGGGGCTTGGTGAAAGGAGAGTAAAGGGGCCTGGGGAAAGCAGAGTAAAGGGGTCTGGGGAAAGAAGAGTCAAGGAGCCTGGGGAAAGACGAGGAAAGGGGCCTGGGGAAAGAAGAGTTAAGGGGCCTGGGGAAAGAAGCGTCAAGGGGCCTGGGGAATGAAGAGTCAAGGAGCCGGGGGCAAGAAGAGTGATGGGGCCTGGGGAAAGAAGAGGAAAGGAGCCTGGGGAAAGAAGAGTAAAGGAGCCTGGGGGAAGAAGAGGAGACGAGCCTGGGGAAAGAACAGCAAAGGAGCCCGGGGAAAGAAGAGCAAAGGGGCCTGGGTGAAGAAGAGGAAAGGGGCCTGGGGAAAGAAGAGTCAAGGAGCCTGGGGAAAGAAGAGCAATGAGGCTTGGAGAAAGAAGAGTAATGGGGCCTGCGGAAAGAAGTGTAAAGGAGCCTGGGGAAAGAAGAGTAAAGAGGCCTGGGGAAAGAAGAGTAATGGGGCCTGGGGAAAGAAGAGCAAAGGAGCCTTGGCAAAGCATAGTAAAGGAGACTGGGCAAGCAAGAGGAAAGGATCCTGGGGAAAGAAGAGTAAAGGGGCTTGGGGAAGAAGAGTCACGGAGCCTGGGGGATGAAGAGGAAAGTGGCCTGGGGAAAGAAGAGTAAAGGAGCCTGGGA